>VOQJ01003145.1:3928-19421 GCA_015052665.1 Apistogramma diplotaenia
ATCATCACCACCCCCTCTGTTTCCAGTTCCTGTTGGAGGTCGCCAGGCAGAAGAACCAGACCCCCCTGCCTCTCATCAAACCCTACACCGGCCCCCGACTCCCCCCAGACCGCTACTGTCTGACCGCCCCCAATTACAGACTGAAGTCCGTACAGAAGAAGGTGAGACACGAACTCCTCATCCTCACCTTTGTCATTAGCATTTATATAAAACTCTAAACTCTGAGGTGGGTTTCGCCCCCAGGTGTCGTCTGCCAGCAGGATATCGGTGCCTCGGCTCAGCGTCGGCGCCGTCAGCAGCAGGCCGACCACGCCCACCCTCGGTGAGTCTGTTTATACTGCTGATCTTCAGTGGGAGCTGCTCCTGTGACTGATCTAAAGCCTGTGTTTAAGCATCAAAGCTAAAGTCGCCTGAAGCTGTTGTCGCTCCTCAGGAACGCCGTCTGTCACCGCTAAAGTTGGCACTCCGGTGTCTTTGACTGGTCAGAGGTTCACCGTGCAGATCCCGCCGCCCTCTCAGACGGCCCCCACTAAACCCAGTAAGAACACCTGTTTTATTCTTCTGGGGAACCAAATCAGTTCTTTAGGAACACTTGTTTTTTGCTGGGAAGCATCAGCCAGCGTCTGAGCTCGAGCTTTCATGTTCTGACAGAATGATGTCATTATTTTTAAGATGTATTTAAAACCTTGATGCTCACTCTGTCCCCATAGCAACGCCGTCCACGCCCACCGTCTCCAATGTCCTCATCAACCCGTCTCTGATTGGCTCCAAGAACATCCTCATCACCACCAACATGGTGTCGCAGAACTCGGGCGGCGAGTCGCTGAAGAGGAAGCACGAAGATGACGACGACTACGACGCTTTATGACGCTGAAGTTTGTTCGAACCTGAAGTGAAGCTCAGCAGAGACTGAAACAAGCGCCTGACGGCAGATTTAGTTTGACAGGAAGTCGCCGCCTGCTCAGTGAGGCTGACGCCGGACTGTGAGGAGGAAAAGCCTCCGATGTGATTTGTAATAAAGGAAGAAAACCTGAGTGTGTGTCTGAGCCCAGAATCTACCTTTAGACTTTAACTCCGAGCTGAAGCTCATCCGTGAGTCATGAAGGGAAAAACGTTACAAAAATCACTAACATTTGAATTTAACATTTTTTAATGAAATGATGAAAGCTGCAGTTCAGCAGTGACTGGCTCCCGTACACCCCCATGTTAAAGCTTACAGCAGAAATAAACGTGTTTACGCCCTGATATAAAACTGCTTCGGTCTCTACCTGAAACCTGAACTGTGGGACTCACCTGTGCGTGTGCTGCAGGTTTCTGGTGAAGCACCTGAACACTGAGGGGATGCTTCACTTTCTCACAGGGTTAATGAGTCAGAGGCTGCACACGGTGCTGTGAGTCTGGTTGTTCAGATCAGTTAAATATATAACAGGAACACAGTGATGTTTGAAATGAAGTCCATAGGATTTACAGGAAGTGCAATAATGAAACTTAATCAGGCAGGTGCACAAGTTTGGGCACCTTGTGGTTTTATTGATTTGAATACCTTTAGCACTAATTGTGTTTAGTAACCTCACTGACCCTTGACCTACACACACAGGTGAATCCAATCATGAGAAAGGGTTCAGGTGGCCAAGTGCAAGTGTTCCTCCTTCATCTCTGAAGAGCAGCAACATGGAGCCTCAGAACATCCTGGTTCAGGGGAAGGAAACAAGCAGCTCAGAGATGAAGACCACAGGAACAGTTCTAGTGAAGGCCTGAAGTTGCAGCCAAGAAACATCTCAGACAGGCAGAGGAGAAGGAAGCCGCTCCAAAGACCTCCAACATCATCCTGCTGCAGATGGAGTCACTGCATCGTTCAGCACTTTGCACAAAGTCTGAGGTCTGCTGAAGCACATTTGGACAAGCAGCTTCATTTTGGAATGAGGTGCTGTGGACTGATGAGACTGAGTTATTGGGACATAAGGGGCGGGACGCATGGTGGGAAAAGAACTCAGCATTCCAAGACAAACGCTTGCAGGAACATTTGTGGTTCCATCATGCTGTGGGGCTGTGCAGGTGCTGGGAATCTGGTTACAGTTGAGGGTTGCATGGATTCAGTCAGTATCAGATTAATGAGGACAATGTTCAAGAATCAGAGACAAAGCTGAAGTTGGATACTTCAACAAGACGACGACCCCAAACACTGCTCAGCATCTACTGAGGCTCATGAGGAGGAACAAGAACAACGTTCTGGAACATCTCAGCCCCCACACCTGAACATTACTGAACACCTGTGGTGTGATGTAAAGCAGCTGAAGGTCCGAACGGCCTTCAACCAGGATCCAGACTCTCACTGAACTGTGGAAGCAGAAACCAAAAGAAGGCACCAGAGGTCAGGTCAGAGGGCAGTAGATGGTGGACTGGTTCAGTTTGGTCTGTTTTTATGCATCAAAATGATCAACAGTTCTAAAATGCTTGAAGTTGTGCAGCTGCTTCTGTGATGTAGACGAGGCGTTTCCTCAGGTTTCTCCACCTGCACACAGTGAGTCACCTGACGACAGGTGAGCTGATAATTAGATTAGATATGAGCCCAGCGCTCCTGTTATTTAGGTACCATTTAAGTAAAATTTCTTCCCCTCAAATCATCAAAAAGTAGCAGTTTTTTTTTTAAGTACTTCAAGAGTTCAGATTCATATTCAGAACCTGTGAGCCAGGTGGCAGCAGAGGCCTCAGTGTGTGCTGGCTTCACCTCTGCATGTTTGTGCTGTTGGAGCCTTTTTAAAGCGATAATAAGGCTGCTGTGACCGAGCGTCCGGACCACCGGGTTTCCCTCCCTGTCGCTGCATCGCTGCAGGTCAACAATCACCTTTTTCTAGTTTGAGCTGTGGCGCAGAAACAGACGCGCAGCCTCAGTGTCTGTTAGTTCATTTTACCTTTAATAATAAAAAGAAAACTAAAATAAAAATCTCAACATAAAAAATACATGGCAAAACAATAGACTCTTAAATGATTATGAGAATAATCATGGTCGCAATGATACAGTAGAAGTAATAAGTCACCATAATAATAATAATAATAATAGAAGCATAATAATCATAGATCTATCTGTTCTGGTGTTCGTCCCACCAGCACAAATCACTTCCTGTTTTATAGACATTATGGTAAGCATCGCACAGGCCGGGGCGTGGCACTTGTCAAAATATTTTCACACTTAGCAAAGTTACCCCACATATGCACGACAAAGTAAGGACAGAATCACAGCTCGTACGATTCACAGCACTGCTTGGAAACTCAATTTAAAACAAAGGAATTCAAATCATGCTCCGAGTCCGCTTCTTCTTCTTCTTCTACGTCTTCTTTTAGGGTCGCAGCTTCAACCACTGAGCGGGTGGGGGTGGGGGCATTTGGCAGTTTTAAAGTTGAACCAAACAAAATATCTGAGTTGCAAAACCCCAACAAACAATTTAGGAAAAAATAAACTAACATTCTTCTTCGTCTTCTGAAATCAAAGGTCTGCAGTTCTGCGGGGTTTTCGTCCAATGAAAGTGCAGTGCTCGTGTTCATCTGAAATGTTGATCTGTGCGGGGATTCGGGCACCGGAAATGTAAAGTAAGCCTACAGTAAAGATACAGATTCGGAAAGCTGGCATCTAAAACCTGAAGTCCGTCACACAATGTCTGAGTTTGGATGGAGGAAAGAAACATGAGATCATTAAATGGTTGGATGGTCGGGGGAAGGCGGGGCGTCCGCGAGGCGGGTTCAGAACGGAAACGCTGGTGCTGATTGGTTCATTTTGGCCGTTACGGTTCTCATGGCACCTAAAGTTACTTCCTGTAAGCAAATGTGCTTAAAACCACCACTCTGACTTTACAGCATCTGCATTATCGACTGCAGCTGAAACGGGACGTGGCTGTACCGTCACGCCATACCAGTTTGTACCATAAGATGGCAGAACAGTCAACATGCAGCCACTTTCAGCTGCTACCTCGTGAAACCACGAGGGAGAAAAGTCTGTTAACCACTACACTATGGAGGCACTGCAGGAAGTCACTGTAACCGTTACTTGATCAGCAAATTCATCAAGAAAACATGAATGGCATTAAATACAGGTCACACGACATCTTGTGGTACAAAGTGATATTACACTGTAGTTACAGTGCAGTACAGCACGGCTCTGCCTCAGTTCTTCTCTACAACACAACTCGTCATTTTCTCGGCCCCTTGACGCTCTGCTTCATTTTGGACCATTTTAAACAATTTCTACCTTTCAAGGCTACACATTTTATTTGGCATCAGCCTTTAAAAATGTAGCCAATTTAATCATTAAATCTCTAGTGTTGGTTCAAAATATTTTAATTCTGTGAGATAAGAAGGCCACATACTGAGAATGCAGGTGGACTTAAAGTAGTCACATTTCCTATTTTTATTCTTAGACTATTAGAGCAGCTTTGTATGATTCACAGCTCAAAGTAATCCTCATCTTGTAGCACCCACATTGCAGTCTTGTTTTAGTTCCTCCCCCCTTTAAACCAATTTCTTCTGATTGGTTGCCCTTCATTTTGAACAGGTGGGTGGAGCTTCTCTTCCTGAGATGACCATATTAGGGACATCTGCTCCCCATGACATCATACAGATCCATTAGTAAAAAATAAACTGATGAACTGAGTGTTTAGAAGCCTGAGTTTTTGGGATTACACCAACTCAAACTTTGGCCATGTTTAATAAGAACTTCCACCACTGGAGCAGGACGTATATGACAGGATAAATAAATCAATAAGCAGTTTTTGACTTCCTGACACAACTCAACCCAAAGTATAATTTGTAGACAAAAATCAAACCCAGTGGTTACAGAAATTAATGTAATAGCTCTGAAATATGAAATTTGGGATTAATGCATCTGTTTGTTGGTCTGGAGATAATATTCCCTAATCCCGCATAAACCCCCAAATATTTTACCATCCTACTAAGAACTGAGTTAAAGAAAAAAGCACAGAAATAAAAACAGTTTTTACCTGACTGGAAACAATTTTCAGGATGGATGTTGTGAGAAACATCAAAAGAAAATTTAAAGAAAAAGCTTTTAAAGATTAAATTTAAATTTTAGGTAGAAGTTATCAGAAAAGTGGCTTTTTTGAAATAACTTTCTCTCAAGTTACATTTACAAGAATAATTTTAATAGCCGATTTCCCTGAAATTGAAAACTGTGAAAGTTTAATTACAAAAAAATAACACTATGCAGTGCTGCTAAACTGAAGTATCACGAATATGCTCAACATTTTTAAACCAACAGTTATTTATGCTCTGAGTTCTTTTCATTCACAGAAATTCGGAGATCATCGTGTTGGCAACAGTGAGACCTTAAAGGCACGATGCAGTTTCCTGTGGTGACCAAACTCAGACGCGAAGCTTCAAAATAACTTTATCTAAACACTTGTTCAAAGTGAGTTTGGACCAATGAGTGAAGACAAACCAAACAAAGAGCACCAGAGTTTCCCTTCAACGAGTCCACAATGGCGAATTAAACCGACCGCATCAAGTCAGACATTTCTATTTTAAGAGCCAACAGGAGAAGCAGACTTTACTTTAGCATCAGTTTTGTCTTTTTTTCTTTTCTTTTTAGAAACCCTTCATGGCCAAGTGAAATAAACAGATTGTATGAAAAAGTCTGCCCAGTGACTCAACGTCCAAATCCGGTCCAAAGTTTAAAAAAACAAAAAAACAATTCCAGCGTGAGCAGAGCTCTTTTGTTTTTTAAATTCAAGAGTGTTCTTTACTTCTTTCAGAGAAAAATTAAACAATCCAGGATATAAATCAAAGATTTTGACAACTGGTGACCCTCCCCGATTTGTGTAGAAACCTTCAAACATCCTCAAACCAAATGCATCATTTCCAGTTTTTCAGCAAACTGAAAATAAATCATCAGCTGTTTACGGTTTCTAAATCCAAATCTAAAATAAGGACATGGCACTATTACTTATTTGGGGGCTTGTCCGGGATTCAGGCTCTGAAATTCATACATCAAGGACAAACAAACAATGATAACGCAGCTGCAAACCAATGCACCATAACATAACCATAACATATTTAGAGACTCGCAATCTCACACAAACATTCTATAAATTCTTCGACATGCTGCTGGTTTGAGCTTTGTTTTTAGTTTCCGTCTGTTATTGGATTACTGGACTCTCCTAACTGCTCCTCTCTGTGATACACCCAACAATATACTGACAACTACCATAGAAGGAAACCTTTTTGTGATTTGAGATGTTATGGAGGTTTGCTGGGATAAAATACACTAAAGATTAGAATCCAGACAATAATAAAGTTCAGCACTTCCCTAATGGAGCTGAAGTTTTGGTTTAGTACTTTTCATGTGATTTGTTGAGAGTAAAGAAAAAAGCATTGAGAGCACCAACAATAATCTCTGGGATGTAAATGAAGGGAAAACTCTGTCAGCGCTGGAAAGTTTTTTTTCATAAAAAAAAAAGCTGACAAATGAACGTTTCTGAACGACAGGTTGGAGCAGGAGGAGAGCGATGCTGGTGAAATCGAGCTTCAGTTGCTTGTAAGACTTCTCTGAGTGCGTGCGTCTGTGTTTCCTCTTGCTACAGCCACTGTGAGAAAAAGCGTCTACGGGATTTACCCGAAGAAAAGCAGCGATCACCACCGAACAATTTTTTTCCAAATATATATTCTGTTTGTACAGGACGGTGATCGTCTGCGAGGGAAACATTCAAAAACAAAGCGGACGAACGCTGCCGATTCTCTAGCTTTCTTCCATTTCAAAGCCCCGCCCACTACCAGCAGCAGAGGTTTCCGTCCGGGCTGCCAACATCTGGCCTGCAGCTGCTTAACATTTAGATTTTCTTGCAAAAAGAGAAACGAGATGATAAATGGAGAAGACGGCGCAAAATGGTGGAGGTGGAAAGACGAATGGCTGAAGCAAGAGAGGAAGAACACCACCGAGCCCCTCCGAGGCCACCATCCAAATATGCCCTCATCCATCCCCTCCCAGGAATGTGAACAGTGTGTGTGTGTGTGTGTGTGTGTGTGTGTGGTGGATTTGAAGCGAGCATATGAAGGGTTGGCGAGCTCCTAGCAATCCTCGTCCTTGTCATCCACGACACCTTTGAGCCGCAGGCGGGCGAAGTCCTCGAAGACAAAGTCGTCGTCTTGGGAGATGCTGCTGAGGACGAAGCGGACAGAGAAGTTTTATTGTGAAAGGTTACACACAGGCACTTTGAATATCGCACAAACAACATGTTAAATGTTACAACTGTTAAAAATGTTTTCATTTAATGTCACAATAAAGTTGTTCCAGGATCATTTTCCCCACCGCACTGACTCCGCCTTCCTTTAAAAGACACACACAAGTGATTTCTGAAAACTGCGCCACAGCCAACAGTTATTGTGGTAATCTGCATGAAGCCTGCGAATGGCGGCACCATGAAGCTCAGGGGCAAATAAAACCTTTAAATGAACCTTTTATTTGCCACAGCATTATTGATCACGGCAGGTAAGGGCAGGTAACAGGTGCATCGGCACCGATCGTGGCCGCTGAGCTACTCAGGTTTCCCTTCTGGGCGGCTTTTCATTCAGACTGATATCTGTGCAGACACCTGACAGCTTTGTGTTGCTGAGCAGCGACGTCCTCGCTGTGGATCCTGGAGTTTTGCTTGTTGTGTGTAAAAACATGAAACTCAGCAGGAAGCTGGAAACTCACTTCGTGTCGAACTCTATCAAGTTGGTGTCGATGGGTGGGTCAGTTTCTGGCACAGCTGAAACAAATACACGCACACACACACGTTAGCACATCACACTGTTTCCATGGAAACGGCAAGGATGTTCGACACCACGATGGAGTGTAGGAGACTGCAGAGGTTACTCTGGACTCACCGGACTGTGGGCGGGACGCCGGCGGCTCCGGAGGTTTGGGATGCATTAGGATGAAGGGCAGCTCCACGGACACGTCTCTGGAAAACAGGAAGCAGGGCGTCACGGCGGCAGGAAAACCCGCCTTTCCTTTTTCCACCACATTAAAAATGTTTTGATTAAATCTGCTCATTAAAGCCCCACAGATGATAATTAACTGCAGAGTGAACAATAACAATAAGTGCTTTAACCCCACGTTAATACTAAAACACCAGGCTGTGCTTCCCCTAAAAGAACACCGAGGCCTTCAGTCCCATTTACCTCTCCAATAAGCCTCGCAGCAGCCTGCAGGGAGGGGGGAGGGCACACAGAGGAGGGGGGGAGAGGGGAACAGGGGCGGAGCCACACAAAACGCCAAAAAACACAGAGAGGGGGAGGTGAAATGAAAAGCAGGAGGCGACAGGTTCACAACAACCTACAGTGGAAGCAAACACAGTGAGGAGCAACGACAGCAACGAGCCAAAAGGGCGGAGCAGGAAGCAGGAGGCCGAGGCGGAGCTGCACCAGCGACGGCGCCAACAAACAGGAGACGATCGTTCAGATTCTCAGTGATCATCATGAGTCATGTGACTTTAACGTCCAGCAGAGAGAAGAACTACAGCTACGCTTTTATTCTGAAAGAAGGGGCCAACATTTTATTGTGTATGAAGCCGACCTCGGAGCTTCCTCAGTGCGGTTCTGAGGCAGCAACACCTTTGTAATCGTGAGTCAAAGGTCAGAGTGAACCTGTGATGTTTCTATGGAAACGTAAATGGTGCAGTTCAGTCTCGGGCGCTTCATTAAGTGACATCTACAGGAAACAGTGAGCTGGAGAGGACAGGAAGTGATGTCAGCAGAGCAGAGTGTGTGTGTTGTTGTACCCTCCACGTGACACCACCAGCTTGACTTTGACCCTGTAGGACACCAGGATGCCCAGGACCTCCTTGTTGGTGACGTCCTTCACACTGAAACAGAGCGACGGCACTGTGGTCACATGACTGCACAGACACACCTGTGTGTGTGTTACACCTGTGTGTGTGTGTGTGTTACATGGTGGACGAGGCCAGGTTGGTGTCTTCGTGTTTGAGCTTCCCGTCCAGAGCGAGGCCTCTCTTCTCTCTGTTCTTGTCGAGTGTCGGGGTCAGAGTGTACACCTTACAGAAGGTGGAGCTGGATGACACCTGGTCGCTGTGGAGACCACACGTGCTGTCAATCAAACTGGGTCAGATTATACTGGTGTGAAGCTGTTTAAACCAGTTTAAAGCAGCTCTCCAGACAGAGAACATCAGTCTGAAGGTGTTTCTAAAGACTTACTCTGCCTCCACCTGGGCCACGGGACACTTGTACTGGGCGGTGCTGAACAGGCAGATGTCTGCGTACTGACGCACTGTGAGACAGAGAGAAGCTGCTTTAACAACACGACCGCACCGCACAAAGATGCAGAAGAAGAGTTCACACCCACCGGAGATCTTCACCCTCTTCACGGTCTTGGTGGAGTTGTTGGTGACGTGGACGTTGACGCTGATTGGCTCACCGTGATAATACAGCTACACACAAAGCACCATGGGAGAAAAACGTCCTTTATTAGCGTGTGTGACTTGGAAGGCAAAGAGGGTTCATTTCACCTGTAAACCGTTCGTGCACCTCTTTGTCCAGAGACGCCTCCAGGTGCAGGGATCTGTCCGACATCAGGAAGCTGCGGGTGGTCTCCACCATGGGCTGCGGGCCGGGCTTCTCCGGAGCGTACTGAACCTTCCTGATCACCAGGCGCACCGAGTTCCTGAACGCATCACACGCTTCAGCACACTGAGCCAACTGCAGTTCCTCTAACGCCCACTAGGGGCTGGCTCGTGTTTACAGTATAAATCACATGCAGGACCCTAAAGCAAACAGTGTTATAATTCTACAAAATAAAAGCCCCGCTTAGAGCCTGATGAGGTCCAGGCTGGTTTTAGACTGAAAAGAGAAAAGCTATAAAGTGGAGCTTCCTGCTTCCTTACTTCCTGTTCCAGTGGTGGACATCAGGAAGCAGAGATGCACAGTATCACCTGCCAGGCTAAAACTCAGCCTGCAGACGCTCGAAACACAGAAATATGGAGCTGGATGCAGCTCCCCTCTGAAGCAGCACAGCGGCATGTTGTAACGCCTGTGCAGCTCCTGAGTGAAGCTCCTAAATCAGCTTCTTGCAGGTCTGAACTCACCTCTTGTGAATCTTCTCTTCTATAGACTTGGCACAGAAAGCTCTGATCTCAAAGTCGACACCGCAGGCCTGCAGGGAGGAGACAGATCAGCCACGTTCACACGAATGACCTCATTCTGCTGACGCCGTTTTACCTCCAGGGAGACCCTGAACACACAGACTGTATACAGCCGCTCACTGAATCTACACCTGCGTCTGCGCTGCAGCAGCTTCAGCATCGGCCTGTGAGGCGTCGTTAGTAGTGAAGCTGCTCAGTGATAACGAGCACCGGCCGAGTCAGACGTTAAAACTAAGCAGGAAAGACACTGCGCATCATAATTCTGTCTTTGCAACACAGCCGAAGTAGAAAAAGATTTAACAGAAGCAAATATTGCATTAACAGTCCAGATTGTATGATTTTCATGTCAGAGGTGATTCATTGCACTGTATGAAAACACCACCAGAGGGCGGTGTGTACCACAGAACAGCTGAGCGAAACCAGTGAACTGTGTGGGAGTGTTTTGGCTTCAGTCCTGATGGTGCAGGTGCAGCAGGTGCAGCCAACAAGCTCCACTCAGAGTCACAGTCTCCAGACCTGCTCCAGAGCCCCGAGGCTACCAAGGTGGCCCCAGGGGTCACAGACACAGACGTCTGCAGCTGCAGTGGGACATGTTTAAGTAACCTGAGAGAGGCGAGCCGGCCTCAGCCTGCCACCTGTCTGACCTTCAGGCAACATTAGTGTGGAGACAACTGAGAAAGGCAGAGCAGGTGAGACACGTCGGCCCTGATGCGCTCGAACACGAGGCTCGAGTCGGCGTCAGAAAACCGTCTTTGCAAAGGCTGAACTGGGCAGATGCAGCAAACTGGAGAAATGTGCTGCAGACGTGTGCGAGCTTCATCAGCTCAGTCTAACTGAGCCTGAGAGGGGTGGAGCCTGGGGAGCTGCTTCAGGACATTAACAGAAATCCGACTCTGGTTCCTGCAGAGCTGCAGGACACGGAGTGAAGACGGGACTCAGCAGCAGGAAGGATTTCTCTGTTCATGGATGAACAGGCAGAGGTGAAGTGCTTTGTTACCTTGCCGGTGTCCTCAGGTCCAGGCTGTAAGGTCACTGAACAGGGGAGGTTCTGAGGAATCTGGAGACAAGAAAGCAGAGTGAGGATCCACAGGAGAACTGTTCCTTCATCACACTGAACCTTCACCTTAACTCCGGTTTCTACGCCACAAACACACTAAAGCGGCCAATCAAGCCTGACTGTTGGATCAGGTGGCAGAAAGCTGCAGTTATTAAACAGGCTTCATGATTAACAGTCTGCAGACAGACACACCTGCTCTGATGCACCTGAGCAAACTAAACCTGCGAGTCACAGAGGAGCTTTTTACAGCCACAAAGTTCCAGGAAGCTAAGAAACATGTGAAGGAGGAAGGTCTGAGTAAATGAGGGTAATCAGGCACTTCCTAAGTTCCTCAAAGGGTTCCTGCGCTGATGGAAACGCCCTTCAGTGTCACTTCATGTCTAACAGGAAATAAGAGTTATTTCCCCTCATTTGCATGTCTCTGTTTATTTCAGGAGGCCAACAATCAGTAAACATCACATGACACATCTGACCCACATCTGCAGCCTGAGGACGGCTCAGCCAGACAGACGAGGTCAGCGTTCATCAACGATCCGGCCGCTTTACACACTAATGCATGCAGGGTAAATAAAGGCTAATGAATTAATGACACATCGATGCTGTGATCGATCCCTCGCATCCGTTTGGGTACGAGCGAGGTTCAAAGGCTAAAGGTTAAAGTTCAGGGCTGTTTGAAAGCCGCCTAACTGAAGCGATCTCTGAGCAGGAGGAAGAGCAGCAGTACTCACGGTG
The DNA here is from genome assembly GCA_015052665.1 of Apistogramma diplotaenia. Classification (NCBI taxonomy): domain Eukaryota; kingdom Metazoa; phylum Chordata; class Actinopteri; order Cichliformes; family Cichlidae; genus Apistogramma; species Apistogramma diplotaenia. The sequence goes on from VOQJ01003145.1 coordinate 15,866, forward strand.
AAGTAGAAGGGGTGAGCGTGCTGGCCGAGCTTCTTCAGCAGCCTCTCCTGCAGCCGACTGTTGGGCTTCCGCTCCTCGGGCACCGGAGGGAAGGCCTGACAGAGACACGAGAACATCCAGCTTTCAGAGCCCGCAGACCCAAAGGTCCAACCACAGAAAACATCTGGGGTGTGACATCATCCACAGCAGCTTAGAGCCACTGCTGGGTGAAGATGAACCTCATTGAGTGAAAGTGAAAGTACTCAGTTACTCTGGAGTTTGTGCTCAGGTGAGGCTGATGAAGCTCCTGCACTCACCTGGAAGGTGGAGATGTAGAGATCCTTCCGGAAGGACAGGCCGAGCACATCCAGGTCCTCGCGTCCATATCGGAAGGCGCAAGTCAGCGTGACGAAGACTAGGGTGAGGAAGAGGATGCTCTGAGTCATTTAAAACAAACCAACTCAAACTTTTTTTTATTAATTTCTGGAAAACTGAAAGGTTTCCTGCAGGAAATAAACTCACATCATCTGCAAATCCGCTCATTATCTAAGGGACCATAATTTAAAATCCAGTTTAATTCAATAATTGAAAGAGCATTAAGCTCCTCCCCCTTTAAGGAAACCTCCCTAACCCTGACCATCATCATGAAGCCAGCTGAGCAGCAGCGCTGCTGCGGTTTGATGGGCTGAAAAAGCTTCCTGAAGCAGGGAAAGTAAAACAGTCCACTTCAGTGTGGGTTCATGAGCCACAGGCCCCACACGACCCACAGCACAGCAGCTACTGTCTAAATGTTTGCTGTTTAAATGTCAGCTGAGATCTTTGTTTCCTCTGCAAATGAAAGTCCTCCAGAACAAACAGGAGCAGGTTCATCACCTGCTTCTGAGTCAACAGTTACTCAGCTAACTGAAGGTTAACAGGAAGCAGATCGGCTGATAAGACATGAACTTCAGGTGAGGAAGAACGCAGCACATCCAGCCACACGATTGGCTGGTCAGACACTTCTGCTTTACATTAAAGATCGTCTTTAGAGCGCTGCTGGACCTGTGCACCTGTTCTCGCCTACCTTTTCTGTCCTTCAGGTACTCGGGGTCGACGAGGATCACGCCATCTGTTGGCACGGAGACAAACAAACATCAGAGAGCGACGCCCACAAAGTTCACTTGTTTACCTGCTGATGATGTGCAACTGCACCGCAGAAACGGCTGGTTCCAAAAAACAAGAGCGAGTCCAGACTCACCGACTGGGTCCACGTGGTCCAGGTGGTCCACGAAGTCCCGCTTTCCCAGGTAAACTGTCAACTGCACAGACCAATCACGGATTAGTTTGCTTCATCCAGAGAGACAGCCTCACCAATCATGACACACCAGTGAAAATACTGACTAAACACAAAGATCCACACTAAGGTTTGTGCATGTTTGCAGACGATGTGCTGCTATATGATGGTAACTTATCTTATTATCCAGTCATTCATTTTCTTATTGTATCTTATTTTGAATGACTGTTTCTTTTATAAGTCACTGTTTCAATTTTGTTTTCTGCTGTATCAGCAAACGCTCTGATGTGGAGCGTCAAAGGGAAACTCTTGCTGTCATTGGCTGCATATCTGACCTGGAGGCCTCGCCACTTTCCCAGCACTACTGCAGGATGTTAAAGGGTCAGTCGGTTGTTTTCCTGCGTCTCTCAGCACTTTCCTCAGCTCAGAGGATGCTGGTTCCCACTGAAATGGAAAGCTTTAACACCTCCCAAACATGGAGCTGAAGCTTTAAAGAGGCACTGGAGGCCATGATGAGAAGCATTTAACAGGAGCCCCCCCACATGCTCAGAGGTTTGGGGACACAGTGCTGCAGGAAGCCCGTCGACAAGCCTTCTGCTCATGGCAGAAAATAAGTATTTAATGCTGGATTCATAAATGAAGTCCTTAATGAGTTAAACCTAACGAGAAAACGTGACGTTTAAGCTACATTTTTTATATTGATGTTCTACATTTACATGAATTATTCTCTCCTGTGAACATTTTAAATGCAGCCTGTTCACTTAAAAAGCAGAAGTAACAGCAGCTTCTACAGGCTCACAAACTTCCTCATCATACTCTGATTACACTTCAGCATCAGACTTTAGAAAGAGCTTTAAGCTGATCTTAAATTTAATGCTAATGGAAGTAAAACAAACTCTCAGCCTGCAGCGAGTCACTCGACTTTATGGGGCCAAACGTATCATTGATCACTTTATTCAATGATCTAATGAACAGCTGAAGCTGCACAGCTGTGCAGTGACTCTGCAGTCTGAGGCATCAGCGCTGGTAAAATGTGTGAATGATCAAAGTGCTGCTGCTCCACTTCCATCACAGCTGAGCCCACCTTAACATCTTAATTGATTTTATTCTGGTTCTTGAGTGAACTTTCATGTTGCGGCACCAGCTGCCCCGTGTGTGTTTGAAAGGTCCGTTTGAATAAAGTTTTGATGTTGTGCCGATGGCAGCAGGAGGGAAGTTTCTAACATTTCCTCACTCAGTGTCAGAGGTTGCAGAACAAACTCTCAGACTCACCTTACAGTTGGGGCTCGACTTCTTGAAAACTCTGAGAGGTTTGAGAAGAGGAGACAGAGACGAGGAAGAGGAGAAAGAGGAGATGGTCATGTTTTCATGGCTGCACTGTGCTTCACTACACCAAAGGCAGCTGCAGGCGCCTCGATCAGCGTCTCAGAGCTGCTGCAGCTCTCAGAGATCGTGTGGGTGAGAAACCTCTGTGAAAATAACCTGAGGAAGTGTCTCAGCTTCCTGCTGTGTCGAAACAAACAGTGGCCTCGCTTGAAACTGGTGGTGGGGTGGGGGGGGAAGTGCTTCTGATGAAAAACTGCGTACATGACCCAGGGTTATTATGGGATGTCACCACAGTTTTACCAGGGGAACAGGTTGATGCCTTCAGGACGTCCTGAAAGCATCACGTTTCATGTACTTCAAACAGCCTGGACGCGTCTCTGATGTGTCGAAGCCGCACGACTGAAACTTGTGCGCACGTCAGCCGCCATCACGAGCGAAACGTTTAACCTGCAGAAACGAGTTTAAGGTCAACGATTCCAAACAACAGGACTGAGACCAGCGATTTAATGGGAATCCACTGCAGCATGTTTACATCGCAGCAGAGCGGCGGATGCAGGCCCTGCCGACATCATTCCTGCAATTCCACTGCGAAAACACACGATGGCGACGGAGCGTCTCAGCAGCCTGACATGCACAGGCGTAAACGACACGAACAATTAGAGCTGTTGCAGAACGCATCAATTTAGCAGAGGAGCATGAATCCCAGGTGGGAGGATACGGCTGATGCACCTGCTGCTGTCCTCCAAGAACAAACTAATGGCAGCAAAGTCTAATCTTAGCTTCCACCCAGCGGTTCAAACTGCAGCGAGCACCACTTCCTGTATGCTACGCTAACGCTTTCTATCAGAGCTGCAGTTCTGTTCATGTCCACCGGAGGCTCCAAAGCACACTCATGTTAGCATGCCCAACTGTAACTCCACAGCTACCCCCCCCCCCCCCACCAATAAAAGAGCACGGTGAGGGAGTCTGTTATTACTC
>VOQJ01003145.1:33459-53396 GCA_015052665.1 Apistogramma diplotaenia
CGTGGCCTCACAAAAACAGAAACACATCAGAGTCTGCAGTGGACCTGTGCTCGCAGCTCTCACTGAGGGGGGTCCAGCTGTTACCGGGACCATACAGCCGATGGTCGGGGCCGAGAGCCGCCGAAGCAGCCTGCTTCCCGTTTTCCTGGTTTTCCCTTTATGTCAGTCTGAGCACTGAAATGTGAAGCCTGAGAGCACACAGGTGAGGAGTCAGGTGGCTTCACCTGAGGGGGAGCTGGAGCCTCTGGTGGTCTGCAGAGGAACTGCAGGGTTTCTGATGTGACCAAAGGAACATTAAAGGTGCGGCTCGTGCAGGTGTTACCTCCCTCCGTTGTCTCTCTCGATGGTCGGGAAGAGCCGGAAAGGCAGAGCTGAGGGCAGGTCGTCGCTCAGCTGGTACTGCATCACCGTTTGCTGCAGCGAGGAGATGAAGATGAAGATGAAGAGCAGGACGATCAGTGATGATCTGCACAAACTCAGAGCAGACAGTTTTAGGCATGAGGGCCGCCTGTGGTTAGTGTCAGGCTGGAGGTTACCTGACCCTCCACATGACTCAGCACTTTAAGTAGCATCACATGCTGGAAGGGTCCTACTTTACTTTAACAGTAATTGTGACTCAGTGTGACGTGGCAGCTTTCAGCAGCTGAACAAAAAGGCGTCAAGCAGAGCGTGAAGCTAAAGCAAAGGCAGCGGGATCACCTCTCCCTGGCTGGGACACAGCCGGAGGATCCGATGGCTGTCGAACTCATCCAGTCGGACCGCCTGGTGGAAGCTGCACTCGTCGACCCGAACGGCAGCGCCGTAACCTGGGAGGAGCAAACGGCCCGTCAGACCCTGTCAGTCTCCCACCTGCACATCCTCCATTCAGAAAGTAATAAAATCATCCTGATATTCTCCTTCTCACGGCCCCTGCAACCCTGCACAGACCCACTCCATCAGTGCATCACGAGCCACCAAAACAAACAGCCCTTAAATTCAACATGAAATAAGTTAACAGGCACATAAAGACACTTATCAGGAAATGAAGCTGTTTTAATAAAGCACGTGTGATGCTGCTCTGCACTCATGAGGCAGAGGATGGGCATCATGCACGGCTCAGTGTGGCTCACACGCTTGTTTCCACTACTCAAACATGACAAGACCTCCAACTGGACGTCCTGAGTCAGCGTGCAGTCGTCAGTGAGGTGTGACTGTAAACGTGTTGTATGAAGCAGCTCAGAAGAGTAGAAAAGCTTTATAAGAACTGGTCCGTTTACCTCTGAGCTGCGACTTGCCGATGCTGAACTCCTCATTCAGGCCGATTCGCATCTCTGTAACAGAGGACAGCACGTTAGAGACAGCATGGAGACACCTGCACCTGTGCACCTGCTGCACCTGTGCACCTGCTGCACCTGCTGCACCTGCTGAGACCAAACCATGGCAACATGTTTTACCTTCAGACAGGAACCAATCTGATGCTTTTAAATATATTTGAATTCTTGTACTGCAAACTCCACAAACATGTGGCCTAAGGTCAAGGGTCAAACGGCTGATCTTACGAGTTGAATGAATCTGACTGCGTTGGTGCAGAGCAGCAACAGTGTGTGTGCTGGGGAGAGGAAGTCAGATCAAAGTCACTGACTCACTGTGACTCAACAGGAAACAACGAGAGTTTAAAGGAAGCAGAAAGAATCTACAGAGAGGAGCTGAAGCACTGAGAACACAGCAGAGTAACACACTGCAGCGTCGCTACCGACACCCGATTGGTTGTTACCACTCTATGACATCATTAACCTGAATGACAGGTGTCAGAAATCAGAGACCTGAGTCTTTACACACACACACACACACACCTGCACACACACCTGCACACACACCTGCACACACACCTGCATACACACATGCACACAGCTGATCACACCTGCACCTGTGATGAGACGTTTAACCTCAATTTAAAACCAATTAGATCTTTGTGACGCGATGACTGCAGAGCTCTTAAATCCACACGTTTCGCCTGCAGACCTGAATGTGCTCTCATCCACTCACAGATGAGGGACCTCACAGGCAGAGGAAGACGAGCACACGAGGACTTTCACCCACCGGGTCCTCGATGAGGTCACAGTGATATCAAAGATCTTCCTTTGAAAAGTAAAAATGAATAAAGTTTTGGTGTCGGTGCTCCACCTGTGGGACGCCACCACAGCCCCCACCTGCAGCTGATTCTCAGCACCACCTGTCGGGTCGCTCCGAGTCTCACCTGAGCAGCTCGGCATGTAGCACTTCACTCTGATCTCGCCCTCCACGTCCGCCTTCATCAGCACGCCCTGCAGCACAAACCAAAGGTCACAAACAGCTCAGCGCAGATTTTATTTATTGATTTCAAACCTTTCAGAATTTAATGCTCATGTGACACCTCACAGTTCTGTCTCCACTGGTTCTGACCTCAGGACAGAGGCTTGTGTTTCCAGGGTGACGCCTGCTCGTGTTACTCACGTTGGAACCGATGACGACCGTCATCCTCTCGATCACGTCCACGAATATCTCGCTCTTCCCTCCCTGGAAAAACAAGCAGAACACATCAGATGATCTGAAGAATATTTGTTTCCAGGAAGTCTCCAGCCCCGCTGGGAGCAGACTATTTACTGAAAAGTGTCAAACCTGCTTAAAATAACAGAGAAACGGCTCAAAGTTTCCAAACATCTGTTTCAGGCTTAAAGGTCACAGAGGTTTACAGAAGATCAAAACCACGTGTATGGATACAAAGTTTCCTTCCTTCATTAACACATTTATTCCACAGACTCGATGTGAGCAGCTCGTTTTTCACAGCTCGGTGACGCCGTCGGCATCTCGGCGCTCAGGTGTTCGTTCCTGCAGGTGCGTCGGGGTTTACCTGCTCTCTGCTGGATTGGATCGGCCGGGTGGCTGCAGAGCTCGGAGCCACTTTGCTCTGCTGCGTCTCTGCTCCAAACTACGAGGGAAACAGAGAAGACAAAAGGTGAATCACTTTCAGCTACAGACTGAAGCCACTGTCAGCTCAGAGCCAGGCTGAAGCTCCGAGGGCTCTGTTCAGCTGCTCACTGAGAGAACAACCGTGCACTGAGGAGGTCCTGCAGGTCTAAGAGCACCTCACAGGCCTGAGGTCACGCTAATGCATGTGTGGATGTGACGGAGCTGCTGCAGTAATTCTGCTCTCAGACCTCACAAAGCCACCAAAAACAAGCCTCTGCAAAGCAGCTCGAATGATCTGAAGCTGCTGCACATGATGATCAGGACAGATGGGTGTGGGTCGCCTGCTCGTCTCTGCTGTGCTTTAACTTATGAAACATCATGAAAACAAAGCAGTAAGGGTGGAGTTGGGTGGTGCGACTGTACCAGGCCGACGTTGCTGAGGTCAAACAGGCTGAAGGGCCTGGAGGAAACGGCTTCGGTCTGGATGAAGTTCTTCAGGACGTCGGAGGACGTCGTCTGGATGTAACCGTAGTCCTGACAGACACACAGAGGACGCTTACATCAGCAGAGCTGCTCAGAACTTTGCTCTATAGCGCCACCGGCAGGCAAAAGGGTGGAGACTCACCACCACCTCGTCCAGCAGTTCATAGATGAGGGCAAAGTTCATCTGCACCGACTTCTCTGACAAGCTGCCGCAGTAATCTTTAACCAGAGCTGCTAACCTGCAACGCAGAGCTCAGTCAGCTCAGGATTAAAGCAGCTGTGACATCAGCAGGTCCTCACAGGCCCGAGGTCACGCTAACAGCAGCTTACAGCTGACTCGTACCTGTTGAGGAACTCGATGGTGGTGAAGGGCGAGCAGTCGGCTGTGGTTGTGGCGACCCAGTACAGTCCTCCCTGCCTGATGTGGACAAAGTAAAGATCCCTGTGACTCTGCAGGAGAAACGGTCCAGTTATGATCTTTAATGGATAAAACAGTGCAACATAATTGGTCTTTTAGTCATTTTTAATTAAAACTGAATGATTCCAGCCTCTTCGATCTGAGAGCACGCTGCTCATTTAAATCCTCATAAAATGAACCTCTGGACCAATAATAAGCTGCTGTGTGCTCTGGGTGTCACTGATCAGCAGGTTTCTGTGTCTGGCTGAAAAAGAGGTCATTGTTTAATTACCATGACAACCGGAGGCTGGTCTCCCGTCAGCGCCGTGACCTTCTCATAGAAAATACCAACGACGTCAGTGCCAGCTTCTCCACGGACTGCCGGGTCGGGTCAAGGTCCATGCTTCCACAGAAAGACAGACGAGGAGCAAAGGAACGAGACGATGCAGGTTTCACCTTATAACAGGCTGTATGGAAGACCGGCACTGCCAAAATATATTTATAACAAATAAATGGGCTGGACAGAGGAAGGGTCCTTTGACTCCTCCATACAGCTCAGCTGTTTCCTGCTGTGGGAACAGAAGGATACAGTCTTTGTAGATGAGGTGGTCCCCCTTCGAGGACAAGATGAAGACCTGAGAGATCATCCTGCTGGGAGACACACACAAGACAAAACAACAACATTTAACTATGAATCCAAGTTACAAACAGAAAGTCTAAAAAAGCAGAGGACGACCAACAAAATGCTGTAAATGTGACAGAAATAATTAAGTAAATAAAACAGCTCAAAGGGACATAATTCAGCTTTTTACTAAAAGTATTTTTTTAATGTGACTTAAGATGTGAGGCAGCTCACAGGGGCCATGAAAGGCTTTCAACAGCGCCCCCTGCAGGGTGAACTCTGACAGATTGCCTTTAAATGTTATTTCTAAGCCCACGAACCTGACGGTAGGAGCCTTCAGCCAAACACCAGTAACGGACCGTGACTCAGCACTTTGATAAACATGCAGTAAAAGCAGTTTCATCTGTAACTCGAGCTTCACTTTGGCCTGAACACAATCAGCCTGACGTGACTTTGAGGTGACAGTAAAACCTTCTGGCCTTTTTCCTTCCTGATTACGTTTATGCCGAATTAGGTTTGACCAACAAAGTATTGTGCAAACTCCTTAAACATGACGCTAACGTGTACGGGGGCTACAAGAGGAGTAAGAGTGCTTCAAAACGACGATTTCAGCCTAAAGCGACGGGCACGCGTGAATTAGCTTTTAACGCTCGTTTAGTGAAGCTGGTTGGTAACGGTGGCTGGTTTACTCACCCGCAGAAGCCCCGCAGGGACACAGAGAGACAAAGTTTCACGTTTCTTTCCCCGTTTCTCCAAGAATTTAGGACGTTCAAGTGAGCCACCGCGGCATATTTAAACTGCTACAGGACCCCATGACCGAACAGTGACAAAGACACGTAGGTAAGATGTTAAATGAAAGCACAAAAAGCTTTAATCTAGCTCCCGGCTAACCGGGTAGATGACGTGATACTGTTTACAAACCGGGTCAACAGATCGCTGTTAGCGCCACCAGCAGTCCGGGCGGAATCATTTACATGGAAATCCAGTTAAAATATTTAGACAGCGTCACCCCACAGATAGCCGTTATCGACGGCTACACAATCTTTGTGCTAAAACACGGAGGCGTATTCACTCAGAATATCGTGTAAAGCAGTATATTCATCCAGATGTTTGTGTAAAAGTGCCGTGTTTTAAAGACATCCCAACAGCAGGGGGCAGCAGCAGCGGGAATTCAAACGGAAGTGGTTCGGTGAGAGTGGCCATTTTCGCCCCCAGTATTGATTTCTCATCCGTAAAGTTCACCATGAAGTGAGTATTTCTTTGATTTTACTATCGAACGTTTTATTCACGTTTTTTTCTGTCGTTTTCGGATCAATGATAACTTGGTAGCTGTTGCTATGCTTTCGCTAACAAACAGGATTGGCCACACAGCCACTTCCTCCTGTACAGCCTCGGTGACCGGGTTCCATTCAGGAAAGCGGGAATTTAGCGTTCATATTCCACTGGCTTTTCCCTAAAAACGAACAGGCTCCCCGCGGTTAATATAAGTGTACGGGACCTGGCTTTTAATTCGGCACACATTAAACAAGTTAAATTAAACTTCGACCAAAGTTTCAGGGGATGATTTTGGCCTCCATTTTAGCCGGATGTCGGTTTGTTTACGAGCATTTAAAACGAGTCAGGTCTTTTGTTTGAGGCTAAAATCAGCCATAAAATAAACGGAGTTCATTGCGCTCCGCATATGTGGGCATAAACCACCAATGACCTGTTCTGTAGTGGTTTTAAATCTTTTGTAAAGCTTTAAATTGTAATATTTCAGGGTTTATGTCCCTTTGTTTTGCCTCGCTATTATAAGTTCATACACGATTACAAGCCTGAGGACTGATCTCAGTTTTCTGCTCGCATGAATAAAACCTCGGGCCCTGGCTCCCACAGCAGACGGATGAGACCTGTTCTTCTCTCGTTTTCAGTCCTCTAACAAAGGTGAAGCTGATTAACGAGCTGAACGAGCGGGAGGCCAGCCTCGGGGTCAACGAGACCGTTTCCTGGCACACCGAGTACAAAGACAGCGCCTGGATCTTTGTGGGTGAGACAGTCGCTCTGACTAATACTGAATCTGCAGCTTTTATCAAATTCAATCATCCAGATTAACAGATAATCTTCCAGATAAGTGAAATCAGGACCTAACTAACCAATCAGGTCTCTGGAAATGAGCTTCACCCTCCCTGGAAGGTCCCTGAGACCCCAGGATGCAGACAGAAGGGGGTCTGAAGGCTTTGAGGAGCCTGATCAGTCACAGATACAGTCAGTGGTGGCCCACGTTACAAGCTCTGCACTTTGACTCGTGCTTCAGGCTCTGCCGCCATCGTGGATTGTGAGCCACGTCCAGTTCAAGAGGATGTTCCAGCTGAAGATTCCAACATTCAACATTTCCTGCTTCCTACTTAAAATGTAATGCAGCACAAAGCGAGCCTCTTCATCGAATAATGCTCCACCCACATGTGAAACAGGAGAGTTATTATTATTTTACAGTGGTTCAGCATCAATAAAGCGTTTATGCCTGAAAGAGCGCCGTCATTCCTGTGAACATCTGGACTGTGATGTCGATTGAGTGTCACTGATGAAGTGATGAAGGTTTGTGGAGCCTAAACAGAGTTGTGGGTGTTTTGTGTCCTGCAGGAGGGTTTCCATACGAGCTGACTGAAGGCGACCTCATCTGTGTCTTCTCTCAGTATGTACCCCATAACGTCTTTTAACGACACCCACCACGGATGGTCACCACGGTGATTCACTTTCCTTTCTCCCACTCGAACCCTTCAGATACGGCGAGATCGTCAACATCAACCTGGTGCGCGACAAGAAGACGGGGAAGTCCAAAGGTTTCTGTTTCATCTGCTACGAGGACCAGAGGAGCACCATCCTGGCTGTGGACAACTTCAACGGCATCAAGGTGACACGACACACGTCCCCGCAGGTCAACGTGTCCACAGTCACTGATGTGCTGCTGGAATGAATCTTACATGACTGAGATTTGTATAGAAACACAGAAGTTAGTGATGGGGTTCCACAGGGTTCTCTGCTTGGACCATTATTTTAGTTATAACGCCACCCTTAGGTAATAATATCAGGTCACATCCATTTTCATTGCTATGCAGATGATGCCCAGTTATATTTATCCATGAAGCCAGATGACACAGATTGAGTTCAACTACAGTTTGTCTTTAAGACGTCTGTAGTTTAACTACAAACCTGTTACTTCTAGGCTGGATTATTGTAATTCACTATTATCAGGCTGCCCTAACAGCTCCCTGAAAAGCCTTCAGCTGATCCAAAATGCTGCAGCTAGAGTGCTGACAGGGACTAGAAAGAGAGAGCATGTTTCTCCCATATTGGCTTCTCTTCATCGGCTTCCTGTTAAATCTAGAATAGAATTTAAAATCCTTCTCCTCACTTACAATAATAATCAGGCCCATCCATCCATGTCTCGTTGTTGCCCCTCTGGTGCTCCTGTTAATTCATTCATAGCTTCACACCAAAGCAGCTGGAATCACATGGAACCTGAGTATTTTTTACTTATGTGAGCCTCAAAAATGATTCATCAGCTCCAAATTTGAGCCCTTCGCTGTTATGGAGGGCCGGAGACGGGATCTTTGTTTAATAAAGTTAATATGAGCTGGTCCGGAGGCCTGTTTGTGGGAGGTCACAGAGTACTGAGCTCTGATTGGCTGTTTGTGGTGTCAGATTAAAGGCCGGACGATTCGCGTGGACCACGTCAAAGACTACCGACCCCCCAAAGACGGCGAGGACATCGACGATGTGACCAAACATCTGAGGGAGGAGGGCTGCGCTCCCATCGTCCCCACCTTCTCCCCCTCCTCCTCTGAGGAAGACGAGCAGTACGTCGTACCTGTGAAGAAGGCCAAGAAAGGTGAGGTCACTTCCTGTCGTCTGAAACCTGCCTGATGTGACGATTTTTACTCATCTCCTCTCTGTTTCAGACAAGAAAGAGAAGAAGAAAAAGAAGAAAGAAAAGAAAGAGAAGAAGAAGGAGAGGAAGAGCCAGGCATCTTCATCACCTCCTCCTCCAATCAGAGTCAAAGAGGAGAAAGAGGACGCCGACTATGACAAGTACAACCAGAGGGGGGCGCCGCCTTCACGAGGACAGCCGAACGGGCAGAGGGAGAACGAGAGACTGCGAGGGGGGGAGGAGGAGGAGAGGAGGAGGAGGGAGACAGACCGGGACAGAGAAGAAGAAAGGAGGAAGGAGAGCGACAGAAACAGAGACGAGAGAAAACGAGAGATGGAGAGAGACAGAAGAGACGAGGACGGGAGGAGAGACGACGACAGGCGGAGGGAGAGAGACAGAGACTATGAGAGGAGACGGGAGACAGACAGGAGGCGATAGAGACAGAGGCTGAAATCAACGCAAATTAATGTTTTAATTCAGTTCTGCTGTTATTGATTTGATGTTTGTTTTTGTGCATTTTTCCAGTGTTATTAATGAATGAAAGTCCTCCTGAGTCCTGTTCAAAGTCTAAAAACGTTCTGACATAGCGAGCGTGGGCAGATTTCAGGTTCTAACGCCCCCTTGTGGCTGCAGGAGCCGTTACACCTCACTCATCTGTTCTTAGATGCAGGTTTGAAGTTCGTGCTTCACGGAGGAAAACCAACCTGAAACGCTCTCGTCCACCAGGAGACGTTTGTTTATCTTACTGGAATGAGTTTTGTAATAAAGATTTGTAATTTGTTGGTCAGTGTTTGATTTCACCTCCTTCCTGCTGACACGTGTCAGTTTGACCTTTGGAAGAAAAGTCAAGTCAAAACTAAGCTCTGGACTGAATATGAACACTGTCGAGTACCAACATGGTTCTTCTGACAGGCTGTGACAATAACAATGAAGCATCCAAAGCTGCAGTTCCTCTGCTGTCCAGCAGGGGCTCCAGCGGCACGTTAGTGTGTTAAAACGTCCAAGTTTACAGCCGGAGTCAGTCAGACCTCCAAGCTTCATGTGGCCTTCAGGTTAGCTCGAGAACAGTGTGCAGAGAGCTTCGTGGAATGGTTTCCATGGCAGCTGCATCCAAGACTTACATCAGCAAGCACAGCTCTTCTCCAACAGGGTCCGACCTCACAGGTGTGCAGACACCCTCCTCCCTGCACATGGCTAACATCGTGAGATGTGCTCCACACAATAACGAGCTGCAGGTCAGCGTGAACAAAGCCATTTATTACAGAAACATCACAGACGTGAGCAGAAACACCGTGAGCTCCAACAGCAGCACGAATACATGTCGAAAAGAGCAGAAGGATTACGTCTTAGAAAATATACTTCAGCTTCAGTTACAAGATCTCAAAACATTTCATAGAAAGTCGGCGGCTGCGACGTGAAGGTGATCACTGAGTGTGGACACGAGCCTCCCGGGTTCCTTTGGGTGCGGTTCTCCACGTCCGTCACGGCTCCAGGAGACGTTTCCAAGGTCTTTGAACACAAAGATGACCATTTCTGAGCAGATGGATCAGCTGAAGGTCCTGAGCTCCCTGTTTAAGGACGTGACTTTCAGATACGATCATCAGCTGTAGTTTGTTTTTCGGCCTCACGCTTCTTTCCACTCGTCCAGTTCCTGAAGTTTAAGGACGCTGCACACCGTGCTGAGGTTTCAGCTCTTTGGACTTCATCTTTCATGCTGTTTCTTTGGCATTTCTCACAGATTCCACCAAAGAAAGGAAGTGAAGATGTTTCTGTGACAGGCTGCCAGTAAACAAAGAGAATGTTTGGAGAACCTTCAGGGTTCTCCAGATCACAAAGAGGGGCGCTTCAAAAACCCCGAGCGAAGCCGGGAAACTCGTGTCCAGGTAAACACACCTGCAGGGAGAGGCGGCGTTTCCTCTGTGTTCTCCTGTGTGCAGCAGTCTGTTACCATAAGTCGTCCTCCTCCACCTTCAACATTCACCAACGACCGAATAAAACCTCCTGCAAAGGCAGGACAACTTTAAACTTAATAAACCCGCCAATAAAACATAACGAACCACAGTAAAACTAAATCTACAGCTCACAAACCCCGCCCACAACAGGCTTCCAGAAATCAGCCAATCAGAATAAAGTGGGAAGACAATGAGCTGACGTAGGAGAACTAGAAGTGCAGACTCATCGATTACTGCTCGTCCTGCTCCAACACGCCTGAAACGTCCCACACGGGGTCATCACGTCTGTGGGCGGAGTCATCATGTCTGTGCATCATACAAAGCTACTGTAGTGCTGTATGAGCATGAGGCACCCTGACAGGAGGAAGTCGGCTTACTCTGTTATCTTAACGAACACAGAGGAAAGGCCGCCGAGCTCTGAGGGCTTCGCGGTTCGTTACAGACATGTCTGTGGTCAAAGGTATCTCCTTGCTACAACAGTTTAATTATAAGGGATAAAAACAAGAACCCGCAGTTCCACATAAATACAATAATTCCCGTCCATGGCCTCGCTGCGGCTTTAAGCAGTCGAGCAGCACTCGGTCCTTCATCAGTTCTTCTGAACGACCCTTCAGCACCAGGACCGCCTCAGAGCGAGCGACCCGGGGGAGGGCGGCGGTAGAAAAGTAAGGCGCTGGCGGCTAAAACGGAGTGCAGGAGGAGGGCCGGGGGGGTTATTCCTCCCTTTAACTACTTTTATCTGAGATTAAATACAGTCTGAGGATTAATGAGCTCAGCAGGGTTCAAACCCCGCCCTCAGCCTCCACCCGCAGCTGCGGGATCTGAACCAGCAGCCTGTCGATCTCAACAGGGCCTGAACGCTTGTGTTCACATTATTCTGCTTCACACGAGCCGCCTTCGCCCACCAGCCGACTCCATCAGGCCTCTGCTGCTTTAACCACAGATTAAAAACAGTTCTGAACGAGTTACTGTGACAAAGACCAAAAAGTCTGATCGATTTGGACTTTTTTTATGGTTCATTTTTCCTCACAGCACAGCTGCCACAGCCTGCAGTTCCTCCAACGCCCAGCAGAGGTGTCGGTGAGTCAGTGCCCACAGACTCACGTTAACATCCAGAGAACTCCAATAAAGACATGATCACTTTGTGGACGTCTGACTGTAATTTCCATCTAAGCTTATTAGAAATGATGGTTTTGGTGACTTTAAAGCAAGAATATTAAAATATTTAGTCTCTCCTATAAATATTTGAGGTTTTCTGTGATACCAAAACACATGTGTACATTTCTTACTCTCTTCCTCCGACAGTCGGCACATTTATGAATGAAGAAACTACCGAGGCTGAGAATTTCATAAGTGAAGCAAGAATCTCTGATATTTCTGATGCGACGCAGCTGTAAAAGCTCTCCGAACCTTCCGATGATGATGATGACGATGACGTACATGTGGGCTCTGCTGGTAACTCGGAGCAGAACACTGTGAACACGACAGAGGAAGAGGAGGCTGCTGTGGTGGAGCTTGTTTCCTCCAATGAGGACAGAGTTCAACCTCTAACAGGCCGGTTGTCCTGGCGATGGTCAGACCAACAGATTCGACCTGCTGAGGTTACTTCCTGTTTCCCCTCAGAGACCTAATCTAAGGACGCCTGCTCAGTCACGCATCTGTGACCAACGAGCTCAAAACTGTTCGAGTTGACTCCTCAAACTTCTCCACCTGCACCACCATCTGGGGGCTTTCACGGCCCCTGCAGCCACAGGGCGAAGCAGAAGCTCCTCCTTCGATGGGCCAACGCCGCTCGGCCAGGTCAGCACATGGAAATGGTGACGTTGATCCCCAGGTTACCGTTGTCGGCGAACAGATGAGCGATGGAGGTGTCGAACACCAAGCAGTCACTGTTCATGATGGCGGCCGCCACCCCGTCGTGGATGGAGCGCGGCGTGGCCTCCCAGGTGAGCCGGCGTCGGTTGCCGTTGAGCTCCAGGCGGTAGGCGAAGTTCTCGGCCTGCTTGCGGGTGCCGATGAGCAGCACGACCGCGAAGAACTGCTGGTGGCCTTCGTACTTCTCCTGCTTCTCCAGGACCAGCATGAAGTGGTGGCTGAAACACGACTGCATCATCACCCAGTCCACGGCGCCCGACAGGTTGATGTCTGTTGCCAGGAAAACGATGTCCTCCCCCTGCAGGAAGAAAGAAACAGGCATCAGGAAGACGTTACCGTCCAGCTCTCCTGCCTCTCCAAACATCACCGTACCAGTGCAGCCACGGGAGAGGAGGAGAAGGTGCCTGAACTTACAATTAAAACTCTGCAGAACTGTTTGGTTTGGTGTCATTTTATTTTGCTGATGATGTCACTTTGTTCCTTTACATTCCACGTATCTTATTTTCGTTATTTGCCTCATTGATGACAAGTTTTAATGTCTTCAGTATCTGAACTATCTGGGCTGCAGCTTCAGTTATTTCACAATGCAACAGGATCATTTTGTTATTCAGAGGTTATGGTGGACACGGAGTGCAGGTCCAGTTATTAACTTGTCTAAGAATGAAGGTTTGGGTCCTGACCTGCAGCGTGGTGATGGACTTGTGAGCGTGCATCAGGTGAGGCATGACGGCCTCCAGCGAGCCGTGCCACTTGCAGGTGGCTCCGGGACACGGGCAGGTGTACGGCCTGAACTCGCACACCTCCTCGTGATCGGGCTTCTCGCTGTGGTGGAGCGACAGCAGGCAGCCGGCCGACGAGTACTGCGGGGGGGGGGGACGACAGGAGAACGTCAGAGGAACATGAAACTGCAGCAGAGAAAGAAGCCAAAGCTGTTTGTGGCTGCAGGAGCAGAACTGCATGATGGGACCTCCTTTATGAGAAGAACATTAATACAAGTCAGTTTAATACATCAATAATTTACAGGAACATCACCGTCCTTCTCTCCTCTCACTGAGAACACCTGAGCAAACTCATTCAGATGCTTTAAACCTTCTTTTTAATAGACTGACAAGCTGTCAATCAATCTGGGTAAGCTCCGCCCCTTGCCGTCGGGTTACAGACACCATGGCGACAGCACAGACAAAGGATGGATGCTGTGGTTCTGTTCGACCGTCTGCAGAGTGAACACAGGAGGCTGTGGGGTACTGAGACTGTCCACTGATTTATGTTATGAACAGAAACTGAACATCTGTGAAGAATAAAAAGCTGAAACAAAGAAACGACCTCTGAACTACCTGAAACCACTGCTGCATCAGTTAAACACGAAGCCGCTCTGAACTGGTTTGTTGAGGCATCTGTGAGGCTGCACTGTGTTTCCTCCTCAGGCTGAAGCGTCACCTGCCTCAGCTGAGAACATTCGATCAGTGCTGATTTAACCTCCCAGATGAAGTGAGGTGGGACATGAGCACCGCCCGGGGGCTGCTGCTGCAGACGGGACCAGTGCATTACTGCAATGGCTGCAGCTCTCTTTGATTTTCTGCAACGCTGAAGGTCACAGTGATGGATTCTCCCTCCCTCCTCATCCTCCCTCATCTTCAACAGCAGCAGCAGACAGACGGAGGGGGGGGCATGAGGGGGACGTGGGCCAGTAAATGAGGTATGAAAAGAGCGAGGAGCTCAGGGAGACGGAGAGGTTCTCGAGAGAGGCGGGCGATGTCGTTAGCGATGCCGTTTGAACCTCGACTCGGCGAGCATCCATAAACATGAGGGAGACGCTCAGACGGGAACAGCGTGCTCACTGCTGATTGGCTGCTTTGACCTCAGAACACCAGACTTTGCATAATGTCTGCAGTCAGCTGTCATAACAGATCATCAAGACCCAGATCTATTATTTATTAGAACATACATGCATGAGAGAGGAAACATGCAGACCTGCTGCATTCACTTCATGTTTCTGATGTGAACGCCAGTTTTCCTCTTTTACACATAAATACGAGCTGGGACCAAATTCACAGTCGGTGCATTAACCCTCGGAGCAGCATCTCTCCAACATGCTGCTGACGGCTGCTCGAGGTGCCTCAGATCTCACTGCAGCTGAAGCACCAGCTCCACTTCATGCAAAATCTGTGAATTGGAAGGAAAGCAGAAGCTGTGAGACCTTTTTCAGAGCTCTTATTTTGAAGGAAGTCCACCCTTCTTAAACGTCATTTACACTCCTGTGCTGAGTCCATATCGAGTGGACGGCGCAGCCCACCATATGGGACCAGATGAGCCGATTACAGCAGCGTCTGAGGGGAGATCTGCCTCCACTGTAGTGATCATTTAAGGTGTGAAGCATCACTGGTGACTCGCTCCTGCCAAACACAATAATTAAACCTCCAACACACTTGGTTATCAAACAGGAGCTGACGTTCTGCGGCTCCGTCTGGAGAACCGCTGTCAAAGAACCTGCTGCACGCTGACAGTTATCTGCAGCGTAAGTGGATTAGTGTGGAAGCTGAGCTGTGGGAGTGGATTTCATCTGCAGGAGGAAACAAGCACTTACATGCCTCCAGTTATTCATTAATATATAAACCGAGCTCCATTTGTGCTCGTGTCAACAACGTGATGCTGACACACTTACTGTCCACTAAAGCAGGTGAGCAGGAAACAGCAGGGCTCCTGCATCAGCACCACACAGGCTGTCCAATCACAGCTCAGCTTTCATCTCAATGCAAACTGACCACAGAGGTCATTAAAGAGCCGGAGCACACACTGCAGGCACGGGTCAAAGGTCACAGGTCGCACAGTTATTATAAACCAGCAGTGACATGTTTTTATTCATATTTATCTGTCGAGCAGATAAAAATCATTTTCTCCCATTAATTTCATCTGTATTTACGTGTTTATTTTATTTCTTTATATTTATATCCATTTTTTTACTATTTTCAATTTTTTTATTCAGTTTACAGTAATTTAACTATAAACAAAAAAGTAAATAAAACGTGTTTAATTATTTGTATTCTGTTAATTTTTATTCTATTTGTATCGATTTATTTATCTTTATGCAACATTTATGTACCTTTATATGAATCTGCATTTATACTCAGTTCTATAATAATTCTAATCATTGAACTGTTTCGTCATTGATTTTGTGCCGTTGATCGTGATTCTCGTTGTGGTCGATCCGTTGAAGCCGGAGGCCGTCCGTCCGGATCAGTCTGAAGGCAGCAGGAAAACCACCTGATTTCAGGACGTCTGCTGCTGCTGTCACTTTGTCCCAAATACACTCAGAATCCTCTTATCCTCCCACGGCTGACTGAGCGGAGGAATTAGAGCGAAACCTGCAGCGTCTCATCGAGCTGCACAGTCAGAGCAGATGTGTGTCCGCTGTGGCCTTTGTGCTGCGACTCCTTACAGATAAGTGTGTTGGAATGAAGGAGTGTAAACAGAAGCCTGCGGAGCTCCACGACCAACAAGCTGCAGTCGATGATACAGATTCAAAGCGACGCTGTGATGATCGTAACACATCAGGTTTTTCAGTCCACCGTCAAAGTCTGTCGGAGAAAACCTGAGGCATCGAACTCCACCCTGAAGCAGTTCAATCTTCATCCATTAACCTCGTTTCATCATCGATTTGAGCCAAACTTACTGGACTCGTTTCTTCCTAATAAAAACGCTGCAGTGAGGAGCTTCCTCCCTCTGACTCTGTGAGCAGCCTTTCAGCCTGATTGCTATTGATCGTGTGCAGGCTCTGCTCAGAACATCTCAGAGCGGGTTAAAGGGTTTGGCTGTTCCCTGCTCTGCCTGCCTGACAGCGGCGTGGCTGCAGAAGCTGTGACCACGTGTGGACGTGCCCACAGTGATCGGCAGCTGTGACGCTGCTTCCTGTCCCTGACACACTGCGTTTCCCTCACAAAAGGTGCATTTTTCTCCTGCAGCTCAGCAGAGCCTATTTTTAGACGCAGCCTTGGTTTATTTTTGCTCATCTCTCCACAGGCTTTGACATGCTTATGAAACCTTGCAGACGTCGTGCAAATATTCCAGCTGCCTACAGATGTGGTGAAACCAGCTCCAAGAACCTGCTGCTCTGCAACAGTCTGCAGGCACCTGCACACGAAAGCAGGCCAACAAGGCCCACAGTCACATTTATGCAGAACAGCCTCCTCCTTGTTATCGTCAGACGAAGACGTCCTCGATGCCCGTTTGCTCTGTTTGGAACCCAAACAGAGTCATCTTTCCTCCATCGTTACTGACACAAACAGCCTCAGTCTGGTTTAGACTGCAGGTTAGCTTTAGCCGCTAACGCCACAGTTTCACTGGTGCTGCAGGTCTGCTTTCAGACAACAGCGAGCGAGGTGCGTTTGATTTGTAACACCAGACAAAATAAGAGCTTCACAGAAAGGTTCAAGCACATTTGTTAAAGGACACGTTTGCTGCTGTAAACTGAGGATCTACGAACACAATTTAATTACAGTTGATTAAGAAAACAAACTGGTTTGATGTGGTCGCACGTTAACTCGCCGGCATCGCTCCGGACTCACCTGACTGCCCGGCAGCGGTTTGGTGCGTCCGACAGGTCGGCGGGAACTGTCCCTGACCTCTGACCCGTGCTGCTGCGGCTGCTGTCCGGTGTTAGCGGTTAGCCCCGAAGCGCTAGCTGAACCAACGCCGTGGCGGTGATGCCAGCCCAGAAGGCAGCGCCACTGAGCCAACTCCCTGAGGAGCGGCAGGCAGGAGGCCGGACACAGCATCGAGCACAGGCTGCAACGATCAGTCAATGATTAGTCGACTCTTTGCTGATGACACTGAACACTTCCTGGTTTCTTTGGTCTCTGCGAGACGAAGCTGCATATTTGGGGTTCTGGACAAAACATGACGTCTGAACTCATCACTGAACGAGGGGGGGCCTCTGCTGCAGCCTGCTCACTAATTTGTTTTATAGTTTCAGGAGTTCATCTTCTGCAACACCCTTCTTTCAAATTTGGTCTCCAAATCAAAGGCTCAAACTTTAAAGTTTGTCCCTCCGGGCCCCCGTCCTGAACCAGGAGGGACCGAACAGTCGGCAGCTGTTCTGACCGCAGAGCCACGTGGGGATCACGTGGCAGAGATTATCGGTCCACAGGAGGACAGAGCGTCTCACCGTGCTTCTGCAGGATGACTGGCCTCAGTCTGCCAGTGTTTGAATATGTAATCACAGCATAAACAACCTGCATACTCACAGTAGTTCTCCAAAAAAACACAAAAGGTCTAAATTCACGTTTTGATTTATATATTTTATACACATTTATGACTGCGTGCTGCATTTAAGGGCCATCATGTAAAAATGCCTCCCCATGTGACTGCAGATCTGGGGCAGCACGTCTCCTTCTTTGACTAACAGACTTCAAAAAGGCCCAAAATAAAAATCTGTTTCCAAAAACAAGTTGATGGGTTCAAACATCTTGTTTTATCCTGATCAAAGTGAAACGAGTCGATGACTCAGCAGCCTCGCAGATACGTTTCTGCATTCAGGCCAAAACTGAGCATTTATGATTGACAACAAATCTCATGTTCAGATTCAAACCAGCAGCACGTCTGACAAAACAGGTCAATTCTCCTCATTCTAGTAGAGTCAACAATGGGTAGGTTAAGTGATCAGCTGACGCTCATTATGAACATATGACAGGTCTCAGGCTCTGAACATGCAGAGGTGTACCTGTGTAAACAGGGATTTATCCTCAGCAGCGCTTCAGTGCTCCCTGTGATCCCAACGCCTGCCGTGATGGTCAGCTACGGTACGTTAGCAGGTGAGCCTTTAGTTCCACACACAGGTGCGTTTAATCCAGCAGGCAGCAGGTGTGAAATTAAGGCCCGAAGGCAGCGTTTAAAATACGAACTGGACTGATGTTCAGTGGTGATGGTGGCAGGGAACCAAAGAACCAAAACCAAAGCAGTCGAAGTCCTTCAGCTCCTCATCAAACCACCTCTGAACATTCAGAGATCATCAGCAGCCATCACAGAGTCCATCGATGCTCCTCACCATTACAGCATCACAGCAGAAACCAGCATGAACAAACAGCCTGCCACACAAGCGCGCTGGGTCTTTATAGCTAACTGGATTAACGCTAATTGATTGTTGGGGGCGTGGCCTCTCTGACAGGTGGGTGGTGACACAGGCAGCTGTAGCTCCTAGCTGTCTGCTAGCTTCACCTCGGCTAACTAGAGTCCCTGGACCGTGTTTGTGCTGTTGGAGCCTTTTGATTGAAGTATTCTGACCAATCATATGGCTGCTGTGGCTTCATTGGACTGACACGTCCAGGGAGGCGGAGCTCCAGTTTGCCGAGTGAAATTCTGGGAGTTATTTGGATGTTAGAGAGCGCTCGTTAGCTGGTACTCGTTAGAGAGCGCTCGTTAGCTGGTACTCGTTAGAGTCAAGCTAGTTAAGATTAGTTGAAACTTAATCTGCCTTTTGCAGTGAAGATTTACACCGACTGGCTTCCTGTATCAGTTTGTCTCCGAGTCTGAGGGTCTGAACATGAGATTTGTTGGCAGGAGGAATTGTATAGCGCCACCCTGTGGTTCCATTGTTATATCACAGTATGAAGTTATTTTTTATTGTTAATCTGCCAGTTATTTTCACAATCAGCTCTTTGGTTATTTACGTTTGTCCTGCATTTGTGAGTTAATGGGCGGAGCCTGTGCCCGTCTAACTGTGGCTGCTTGGGGAATAAGGAAGCAGCTACAGCACGTTTGTTATCAGGTCGTCTCATGTAGTTTTCTTTTATTTGCACAGAGACAACTCACACCAACACCATCTGCAGGTGCTTTGTCTAGTTATTTTGTAACTTTTACACAATGATTTTGGTTTCCACAAACTGCTGCTTTCATCTGCACAAAAATGCTTTACAATAAAGTTTGATCCAGTTTGATTATCACAGCCAATAAAAACAAAATCTGTCACAGGAGAGAAAGCACAAGTGGCAACCAATAACAATAATAATAACCAATAATAATCAATAATCAAACACAGCTCCACTGTAAGTCTCTGAGTCAGAATATTCACTTAATTGGTCAAGAAAATAACAGGCAGATTAATCGATATCAGATCAGACCTGATCACAGCAGCTTGAGCTCAAACAACGAGTCAGGTAATCAACTATTTTATCAATACCTGATCAATAGCTGACGCATTTATCTGCAGCTGCGACGGTAAAAGATCAAACATCAGTTTAATCAAATCTGACAGCCGATCGGCTCAAAGTCAATAATCGATCATGAACGTACCGGATCGTGTCGGATCGAACAGCCGCACTGCAGCCGAACCTGCTCCTGCAGCAACAACAGGCAGCTGTTTTCTTCTTCTGTGGTGATGAAGGAACGCGCGCACACGCGCAGACAGACTGTCAGCTGTGCGGCGTCCGTTTGACCGACGGACGGGCCGTGAACACCACCGACACACACACACGCGCACGCTCGGTGTTTCTCAGTGAACGTCTCTGACTCACCGAGCGGCGGAAAAAAGCCTCCAACACGAAACACTGCAGCGTGTGCGCGCACACAGTGGGGGCGGGGAAACAGAAACATGATCGAGGGAGAAGAAGAGGGGAGTCAGCCTCCTCCTCCTCCTCCTCCAAGCATCTGTCCGCCCCCAAACACGCACGCGCACTCTGCAGTTTCCTGAAACAAACGCAGCTCCGCTTTGTTTACTTTCTGATGTGGATGAACACGAAACACTGGTGTTTCAGCACACACACACACACACACACCGATCAT
>VOQJ01003147.1:2773-16123 GCA_015052665.1 Apistogramma diplotaenia
GGTGGGGGGTTGGGGGGGAGGGGGGGGGGGGGGAAATGATAACTCCATGTTCCTAAACAACAGGCTGACTTATCTCCCAATGCCTTCCTGTCCAAGATATCCTGTTTTCCTCAGAGGCAATGTCATTATCATGGAAAAGGCTGCACGGGGGCATTTTTAAGCTCACAGATTATGCTGATATTCTACCAAACTTCGGTTCTGCGTGGCATTTTCCAAGATCATATTAGCTTCATATGTTTGTCTCATCTTTGGTGTTGCTGTGGGCTTCCTAGAACAAAGGTTATCTCGGTGTCAAATCCCTGCAGTGATTGTGCAGACACGCTCACGGAGCTGTACCTATCCAAAGGCACGGTCTGTTTATACGAGAAAATTCAGTGATTTCCTTTTTATAAAACAACATGCAGCCTCGTGGCCCCTCAAATCACCCCATACACAGCACCTGAATGCAGAATTTGATACCTACATCTCACCCACATGCACACCACAATGAATACAGTCTTGTTTTCTTCCACTGGACTCGTACAGAGGCGTACAGATATTCAAATCTATGTTTGGCATTTTCACCACGACTTTCAGATGAATAATTTAGGTCCAACATCAGAGGGCTGCATGAACTGAACATACAATACCCTGTCAGAGGCTGGCCATCTCTGACTGGTGGGCTGTGTGTTAATCTGAACGATGAACACACGAGTGGTTTGCCTCGCCAGCCCTCCCCTCATTGACTTTTAATGTATGTATGTGGAATGTCTGATCATTAAAAATCAGAGCTGCAAAAGAGGCTGAATAAAATCAAAAAGACAACACCCCCAAGCCCCTCTCTCTTTCTTTCTTTCAGTCTCTCCCGCTGTCCATTCATTAATGATATCTATAGCCCTTTAAGCCCTTCATGAGTGTTGGTGGAGTGTCTGGAAGCTCTCTAATCCCCACGTTGCTCTTTATTCTGCCCATGATGCTCATCCCCTCTGTGTCAGATCCTGGAGCCCCCGCTAATCCCCCAGTGGCATTGCGCATGGGGCCCCAGCTGTCGGATCCCATGCTGCGCTGCTTCTTGCCCGGCTAATTTGTGGTCCTGCTTGGGATGCCATTGATGTCACCAGGCCCCATCTAGTCCAATAACTTTTTTCCACTCTTGTGAGCTTTCCCACTGTCTCGTTTGCTTTCCCACTATGCCCCCTCTCTCTCTCGCTCTCACTCCCCTGGCTGATGATGAAACTCCCAGCTGGCTCCAAGCTCAGGCTTTTGTTCCCTCTGTTGTATTAAGAGTCAATGTCCTTTTCCTCTGTGCCTGCACATTACAAATCTGCCAGAGCCCTTCCACCAAAAGCTGAATGGACATGCAGTGGAGGTGGCTGAGATAAATGCAGCACAGAGGGCAATTCGGACTAAGCAGCTGAGAGCACACAGGCTAAGCATTTGAATGATGGCACATTAAGAATCCTCAAGTTCAATTACGGGTGCTTAACAATGCATCAGTATTCAGGGTTGCTTTCCTGGACTTTTTTTAATGAGCGGAAAGAGGCGGGAAGGAGCAGAAAGGAAAGGGAAGGGTGGAGGGTGAGGGTGTGCGTAATGATTAGCACTATTTTCTTTCATTATAAGCTCCTCTGTGCAGCTCAGTGGAGCAGTGGGCTGCAGACAGATTTTGGACAACTCAGTGTCGCCCACCCAGGCTGCCACCCGCCTGGCTCAGAGGAGTGTAGAGGCAGAGGAACAGCACAGGTGTAGACTTCACATCTTTAACCAAACATGAACAACATCAACATACGATTAACAATGTTAAAAATGTGATTACTTCGAAAAAAATATAAAAGAACTAAATCTGACTACCCCAGAATTACTCTGCCAGAAACACCAGACCTTACATTAAAACATGAACGCAATGCACAGAAATTTTCTTTTGTCTTTCATTTAAAAACCTTTTTCAGTGCAGGTAAAATGCATTTCATGCAACTGGGATTTATTATTTGTCAGATCATATTACTCTTACTAAAACAGACGCAAAATACAGATGTGCTTTGTGTGTTCTATGACAAATAAGATGCTGTTTCTTTTCTGTGTAGTTTCTTTGATTTTCTTTTTTATTTAAAGATCCACATGAACTTACTCAAAGTCTTTGCCTTTTGCTTTTAATAAAGTGGAATCAAAGTGTCACTATGGAAAAATGACCATTTAGTAAACTAATACCATCCATTTCCTTCCAGAGTTGCATGCTGCGGGGGGTGCTGGGGTACAGGTCAGCGATGCAACTTGGACAGGTCACCAGTCTATTACAATGCTAACACAGAGAGACACACAACCAGGGGAGGAGAGAACCATGCAGGCACATAGAGGACATGAAAATGCCTTCAGGAAGGCTCCAGGCATCTGGTGCATTTGAACACAGGACCTTTTTGCTGTGAGGCAACAGTGCTGCATGTAACGTGCTATCATACAGAGTAAAGTCAACATCAATCGGATCGACAAACATGTATACAGCTATAAAGATCTACACATGAACTGTATCATTTGCCATAATTAAAATATGTAATCCACCTGAGTGGTCGAGCAGGCCATCTACTAATAGGAAGGTTAGTGGTTCAATCCCTATTGCCTCTAGTCTGTGTACCAAGGTATTCTTGGGCAACATACTGAACTCCGAGTTACAAGCATGAATGTTGGGTTAAAAGCACTTAGGTGTAGAAAAAGGTGCTCGGGTGAATGAGACCCAGAAAGAAAGTGAAAATAGAATAGAAAAGTGCTGTAGAAGAACCAGCTCATTCACCGTTTTACCAAATTGTAATCCAGTAGTGATTTTTGTAACTGATTACCTACTCCTACTAGTTGGCTACATGCAACCTACATCTGTCCATCCCCGGTTATAGACCTAAAATACTCTGTTAAAGGCAAAACCCTGAAAGGTTTTCCAGTGAAATAAGAACTTTAACTTCTTGCATGCAGTGCATTGCACACAAAGATGGAGCTGGTGCCACTCTATAGCTAAAAAATAAAAATCAGGCTACATAACGCAGCCTGCATCTCTGTTTGTGATATTTGTCTTACATAAACTCATTGTAGTGCCCAAATATCTGGAAGCTGCTGTGGCCTTTTTCACAGTCCAATGAAGTTCTTATGGATCACAGGAAACAGGCTGAATTCCCTGAACCAGTATTACCTGACACACAATACTCTGGACACATGCTCGGGGTGGTTGTGGCTGACGTGATCAAGTGGTTGTTGATTTGATCCCTGACTCCTTTTGTCACCTTGTCCAGGTGTTGAGTGTGATAGCAGTTAGTTATACATTAGAGAAAGCAGTCAGCTTGGCTTGTGAAGCCATCTGAGTCTTTCATAAGACTAGGAAAGTGGTATATAAAAGCATTTACCTCTAGGCCTTGTTCACCGGTTATACAACAGTTATTCTTTTACACAACCAATATGACTTAATCCTAACCTTTCTAGTAGGTTTAGCAATGTCCTGCTCATTCAGTCTAGCCCTAGGTTTTATAGGGGTCTTATAGGGATCTTGCACAGTGCTACCTTCACTCCGTCTGCAAGAAAAAAAGTTGGCGCATAGCTGCGAATTATACAGAGATAGAAAAGAATAAAAAAACGAAAGAGACATAGCCAGGAGTGACAGATGAATAGTGTCCACTGTAGAATGAGGAATGAATAGTCCAGCAGAAAGAGAGGCAGATTAGGGAGAAGACGACTTAAAAGGCAGAGAAAGACCAAACTAATGATGGCAGTGAAAATTGGAATTAGAGCCTCAAGCTAAGACACCGAGAGACAGGAAGTAGGAAGTAGCTGACCTCATTCCCGACTTCTCTTCGCGAGGCCTCATCAATGTGACACGCATTACCATCGCAGCTCTTGTCTCAGACCTCATCGTCACTTCCTGTCACTGTTGTCTCTGCAGCCAGCCATGATCACAGCCTTTCCCTAACACGCAGGACCGACGCATCACGCCGCTCTACCCTGCCCTGTCATCCCCGTCTCTGTACCCACTGTCACAAAGATAAATAAGAACAAGAAGTCAGTGAAAATTTTCCAAGAGTCACTCTCTTTGGGAGGATTTTTTCTGCACTGTTTCTTCTCTCTTCTGTGAAGCTGCAGGATTATCTCGGGAGGCTGTCGGGCTATTCGAGGTCAGGACGAGTATTTACAGGTCTGCTACACGGTGATGGAACAGTGCGGAGGAAAAGTATTCACAGAGTGACACAAATTAAATCTGTGTGAGTCAAGTTTGCAAAGAGTGTGAACCCTGATACAGGTGTCAGCTCCCATTCGGCTGAGGAGACTGTGGCTCGAGAGAAGTCGCCGAGGAAGCTGAACTCATCAGGTTCATTTCAAAGTAACATGAGGCACATTTGCAACCCTGTAATGGTTAAACTAAATTACACGTCTACAGAGAAGATGCCCTATAGGGTTTCTTTAATGTGTGCGTACCGTGGGTCGCACAGACAAACCATTAAAAACTCTCTCTTCTTGTAGTTAAGCATCACAATTCCTCCGCACGCACAGATAAAAACACTTATGGCGCTCATCTGCTAACCCAGCTACACAGAACAGTAAATTGGCAAATTATGCCTCCCCTTCATATTTAACTGCAAGACTATAATTCAGTCCTTGCCGTATGACAGGTTTTTTTGTCACTTTTCTTTTTGGAGAGAAATATACTCTAACCACCCACGAGTGGAAAATGGAACATACTCAATGTTTGCTGAGAAGAGTTCATAATTTCTATCAAGCACCGTGCATCTGTTTTTGTTTGAGAACCAAAAGCAGCTGTCGTTGCGATCGCAGTCGGAGAGGATTCGGATAGAGAAACCGATGCTTAAAGCAGGCACTGAATATGAGGGGAGGCTGGCACACAGAGCGGATGAGAGTAGATGACGGGGAGAGAAGCTGACACGGGAAAGTGGAAGCCCAGTAGGAAAAGAACCCTTTCATTTTCTGTTGTCACAGTACAAGGTTGATGCCATTGCCAGAGTGACCAAAAATGACTACACTGAGTCACTTTCATTCACATCAAACCTATATTTAAAAAGAGGCAGACGTGTGTATTTCCAATACTTCTTTATGTCTGCGCAGGACCGTCAGAGAGGTGCCTCAGTGTGAGTGACTAGTCTATGTGTTGTCTTGGTTTTCACGCTACATTTACCACATTCATTTTGAGGAGAGCCCATAGAGGCTACAGTATTACTGGTCATAATGTGGAATGTAGCATTCTGGCAGAAAATCATACACGTGAAGAAATACTTCTGAATACTGAGCATTTACCTTTTCGTTTCTGTCACAAAAACGCTTCTGAATATCTATTTGCTCCACACGCTGTTGACTCTCGCATAAAGGTATTATGTGCACCGGAGTTCACACAAAGTTTGCAGGAGAGATTATGGAAGAGCTTGAAAGCTGCAGTGCGCAAGGTTATGAGCTAATTCCTCAACAACAGGAAGCCAGATGAGCATTGTTGATGCCATGTAGGCACAGGACAATATGGAGTATTTTTATTCATGCAGCACATGATTGCAGAGTCACAGTGTGGGCACAGTGTGTGGACGTGCACACACACACACGCAACTTTTCAAATTCCAACATGGTGACGTTGTCCTCCAGTGCTCTATGTACATAATTTTAGCAGGTGATGCATACCAACATTGTAACTGCCTGAATAACTTGAAACAGCGATCATGTGACTTGTAAGGTTATGAACTTTGGTGGCTTCAGCCCATTCAAATATGAATGATTTTACCCTCTGTTTTTAAATTCATCTGAGCAAATAAGCAACAATAATTCATACACTCAGCTTGTAACCACATCACCAGAAAGAAATATCAGCCCTGGAACCACTTTAATTTATTTATGTTTGTGAGGGAGAGCTTTCACACCAGAGCGCTAATAACACACAGAGGCGTTGCACCACAAACCCCGGGGGGCAGGTTTCCTGCCTGGATTTCCGTGCTAGTCTTCAATAGGGTGCAAAGGGTGATTTGC
This sequence comes from Apistogramma diplotaenia, assembly GCA_015052665.1. Taxonomy (NCBI): domain Eukaryota; kingdom Metazoa; phylum Chordata; class Actinopteri; order Cichliformes; family Cichlidae; genus Apistogramma; species Apistogramma diplotaenia. The sequence continues at coordinate 8,750 of VOQJ01003147.1, forward strand.
ATTGCACCCTCCAGGTACTTTCATTCTGACCTGGCATCGCTGTGCACGTGCTGGAGCAGTGGCCAGTGCAGTTGCCTGGACAACTGATCGGTGGATTACAGGTTGTGAGAAAAGAAAGAGGGAGAAGACACTGAGGGGAAGAGTCGGTAAGTGCTCGGATCAATGGTCTTCAGTCTTGATTCTGCCGGTTTCTCTATCCTGGGCTTCAGATGTGGGAGTGATTTTGACTGGGAACATACTTTATCAGCTGGACTGAAAAAAAAAAACTTCCATGTATTTATTTAATAACAGAAAATAAGAAATCATCATTTTCTATTGTAACCTTCCTCCTCTGGCTTTGAATCCTCACATACAAACTCTAAAATATCTGAAAGTCTTTGGTAGCACCACATTATCCAAATGCATCAGCTCTCTCTGAATGCATGCCTGCTGAGAGTTTGTACAAGTACAATAGGAGACAGACTCTTCTGCAATCAGCCTCGTCTTCTGAGGACACAGCTCTCAGATTTGGTTTCAGAAAGCAGACACTCTTTTCTGCCATCAAAAATACTACCTTTTTGATAAAGGACACATTATTAGAAAGATTATTATATTTCAGGCTGAATCTTAAACTGTAAATAAAAGTCTGGCTCGAGTGACACTGCACCATTGCTTTGTTATGCAGCCATATGCCCAGGCCGCTGGGAGACCCCCGCTCTCACCATAATGAGTCTCTGTATGTGTGTGTCCTCTCTCTCCCTGTAGCTTTCTGTAGGCATCTTTAGCTCATGGCCTGCATGTTCCTGATCATTGGTTACTGCCATCAGCAGCCATCTGAGAGTTCAGGTTAAATCGTATGTTCTTTGTTGCCCCTCCATGCTCTTCTTTCCTCTCTTCTCTTTTCCTTCTCCCCAAGTGGTTGTGGCAGATGGCCACCCTCACTGAGCCTGCTCCTTCCGAAGTATTCTCTTTTCTTTCCAAGTACTTTCTCAAAGGGTCTCGCTGCTTTTCTCTGTTTGGTTTTAGGGTGTTTACTGTACAACATAAAATGCCTTCAAATGACAAGTGTTGTAAAGTGAGTTGAATGGAAATGGGATATCAATGGATTTTAGTTTTTTTCCCGTCTGAAAAATTAATTACTAAACACTAGATTATATCATAAAGCAAATCTTCTGTGGGTGAACACGTGTTACATCCTTTTCTGAAGTTCTAATCTCACACAGAAATTCATATTTGCCTTCCTACGTCAGCTCCCCAGATAAGGATACACAGTGTCTCTGCGCTATCAGGAAGCAGATAGACTGTCCTTGAGCCTCTGATAGAAGTAAAAGCCTCCAGACACTCAGGTCATCATACACCGAAAAGGTCCGCTGAGACGAACCTTTTTCAGGCACACCAAAGCAGTGAGGCATCTCTAGATAGAGGTGTTAACTCCAAAACATTACATTTTTATTCTGTATTCTTGTCTGGACAACATGTAAAACATGTCAGTTTGTTTTAGTTTTTATTTAACTGGATGATTAATTTGTTTTTGTGCCACTTGTCATACACTGCTCATAAAATTAAAGGACCGTTTTGAAAACATGTCAGATCTCAATGGGGAAAAAAATCATGCTGGTATCTACAACAAGGGAAAACACTGAATGAAAGGATGCCACATCATTTGAATGAAATGAAAATTATCCACCTACAGAGGGCTCAATTCAAAGACACCCGGAAAAATTTAAGTGAAAAAATGATGCAGCAGGCTGGTCCATTCTGATTCAATTTCATTGCAGCAACTCAAAATGGTACTTGGTAGTTTACATGGCCCTCACATGCTTGAATGCATGCCTGACAATGTTGGGGTTTGCCCCTGATAAAATGATGCATGGTGTCCTGGGGGATGTCCCAGATCTGAATCAGAGCGTCACTGAGCTCCTGGACAGTGTGAGATGCAACCTGGTGACACTGGATGGACTGAAAGATAATAACAAAGGGGTGTTCTATTGGATTTAGAACAGGAGAGCAGTGGGGGCCAGTCAGTGGTATCAATTTCTTAATCCTCCTCGAACTGCCTAATACTCTCCCCACAAGAGGCCGGTCATTGTCGTTCACCGGGAGGAACTTTTTTTATTGTTTGGTCAGAGACATTCACACCAGTGATCTTCTGGACATCATTTTGTAGGGCTCTGGCGTGCTCATCCTGTTCCTCTTTGTACAAAGGAGCATTGTTGATAAAAGCTACAGCTCCTGGCAGGTCACCCACCAATCGTAAGGTTGGCGGTTTGATTCCTGGCTGCTCCGGGCTGCGTGCCAAAGTATCCTTGGGCAAGATACTGAACCCCAAGTATGAATGTGTGTGAATGTTAGAAACAAAGCACTTAGCTTAGTTAAATATGGAAGTGCTTGAATGAATGTGGTGTGAATGGGTGAATGCAAACGTGTTGTATAAGTGCTTTGAGTGCTCAGAAGAGTAGAAAAGTGCTATATAAGAACTAGTCCATTTACCACATAATGGTCCTGCTGATGTGTTAAGGACCTTCGGTGGCCCTGTCCAGCTCTCCCGGAGAAACTGCCTGTCTCCTGGAATCTCCACCACGCTCTTGAGACTGTGCTGGGAGACATGAAGAGGAGGGAAAAATGACCATGTCTCATTGTTGCCCCTCTAATGCACCACTTGTTCATTTCATTAACACCAAAGCAGCTTAAACTGATTAACAACCCCCTCTGCTACTTATCTGACCAGATCAATAACCCAGAAGTTTTAATCGACTTGATGCTGTACTCTGATTAAAAAGTGTTCCTTTCTTGTTTTTTTCTTTTTTTTTTTGCTCAGTGTAGTTTGGGCTGATGGCTGAAAAAAACATGAGGAAAACTGTTTTTACAATCAAGATTTGTGTTTGGGAAAGTGTTTTTTTTGGTGGGGAGGGGGCTTATATGATTGCACTGGAACTGTGTCCTTGAACCAACACCTGACTAAAGTTTAATGATAACTATTTTGTCCTGAGATGCTCTCTGACTGCAGGTTTACCAAGTGAAATCACAGTTTGGAGTTTGGCTGGATTTAGGGACACGGCCACCCAGGTGAATTAAAACCTGTTCAGGACTCAGTGAAAGTTGATGTATGAGGAAAGAAGAAGTGCCAAAATAGACCTTGACCGTAAAAGTGTGCTGGTCTGCTTTGCCCTGCGAAACTTTCTCTCGAATTAAATAAAAAGCCTCTTCTCATCTCTGTTTCCATTTAGACCACACTATTGAACTACGGGATGTGGCAAACTCAAATCTAATGCCTTCGGGGGAAAGAAAAGTTTCTGCTGCTGCTGCATATTAAAGCCTAACTATTTTCTGTGACTGTGGCATGTCCTTATTCAATATCAGGGGCTCTGCAGACATGCAGATGGCTACAGGCTGGTAGCAGCGCAGTGACAGTTTGAGCTGTTATCTGATTGACTGATTGTTTTTAATCCCCCCGCTCACATTTGTTCATATTTAACTAAGGAGATTTTAGACTACACCGCTGTTGCTCTGTTTTTTTTTATTAGCCTCAAATAACAGCAATCATAATTTGTCTTTTGCCATCTAAATGACATCTTGAGATAACATGATTGGGTTATTTATGCTCACCTAATGCAGGAGGGAGAAGCCCAGAGTGCCAGAAAATGCATTGTTTCTTCTTCCGAGCACCGTCTGTCTTTATGTTTGGTAAATGCTCCAATATCCATAAAAACCAAACGATTTCATTTTACATATTTTAAAATGTGCATTATATATTATATATATCTGAGCTGCTCTGTGTACACCTGTATGCTTTCTACGGGATCTGGGTAACAATTGTTCCTACGACCTCACTCAAAGCATCGATTTGTTCAACCTTTGAGGAGTAAACATATTTATCTGATCTGGATGATCAGACTTGAAGGCAAGGCAAAAATCCCCCTCCATCAACATATTGATAGTATAAGGTTTGCTGACTGTATTTCTTTCAGTGTATTTGCTTTAATTACTGTAAGCTGGCTTGGGTTAATTGGGGACTTTAAGTCGTCCCCAGTTGTGAATTAGAAAGTAAATGGGTGTCTGTGTCTATTTTGTCGTGACAGATGGGAGACCTGTGCGTGGTGTACCCACCTGTCGCCCTGTGACAGCTGAGATCGGCTCAGCTACCCCACAAACCTGGATAAGTGGAAGAGTAGGCATGAATGTGTGTATGTATGTTTGTTAGTTCACATGCTTCCCTAAAAGACTGTTAAAAGTCCTCGCTTTGTTCATTTTATGAGCTCTCTTGGTCGACACTTGTTTGGGTTTGGCCGGCTTCTAATTCTTACTGAGATGGTTCAATGACACAAAAATTTCCTTCAACCTCGCAGACGTTTTGCCAGCTCATTATTTAAAAGGAGCAGTTGCTCAAGTCCTGCATATGATCATTGACAGCTCTCTTACTTCGGGCTCTGTAGCCTCAGTTTACACAGACAAGTGCTCATCCATTTTTAAAGAAACCAATACAAACAGCATCACAATAATTACAGACACGACTCCTTGCCCATCTTTTCCTGGGGACTTGGACAAAGCAGCTTAAAAAAATCAAAAATTTCAATTATGAGTTCTGCATTAAAAAAAACATATAATTTAACAAAATATATAAAATACTATCTCCAGTTCACATTTGAGATTCTACCACCTTGCTCGCAATTGACCTTATTTTACTGTTGAGTGTCTCTGGGTGTTTTACTTGGATTATTAACTCCAAAGTTAATTTGCCCAGTTGAAGTATTGTTTTAATCCAAATGATTTCAGGAAAACTTAATGACTTTTTTTATGTCATCAAAAGATAATTATTTGCAAAAATTACATTTTAATTACAGGCTCCATGGTTTACAAATGTCATCATTCTCTGGGTATTGAGTATGCAGGCATTCGTTCTGATCCATGAACACATTTCCATTAGAAAAGTTTTCTCAATTTAGTCTCAGTCTTTCTGAGCTCAAGAGAAAGAAATTCACAATTTCCAGCAAAAAAATAAAAATAAAAAATCAGTCATTGATCTGAGAAACTCTGTGACGGGTACTGACCCGGTTAAATTCACCCGCGGTTTTCTGTAACATGCTTTTTGCTCACATTCACTCTTTCAGTCTCAATAAATCATCTCCAGTAAGTTCCAAACTCTGCAGCCTGACAAATCAAAATTTATCTCCACAGTACAGAGTCATGGTACGTTTTCAAATCAAGTTTTTATCATATTTATTATTTTTTATTATATTTGAAATACCCAGCAAGTAGTAAAAATGGAGAATGCTAAACCTGTAAAAAATAGCTCAGCAGGATCTTTTCACTGTGCTTTCAAAGATTTAAATATTTGATCAGCTTTTATCAGCATGTAATTTTTCGATCAGTCTTTTTTTGTTGTTGGTTTTGCTTCTTTATGAACACAGAGTTAGGAAAATACAAGTATATTCTTTTATTAAAGTGTAGATATATTACAGTGTCTAAGTAGCAGATGCACTTTCACTGTTGGACTGAGATCTGCTAACTGTGGCAGTTATTTGAGTCATTGCCGTGTTCCAGAAACCAGTTTGAGATTTGTGACGTGGTGTGTTGCCCTGCTGGAGTAACTGTGGTCATAAAAGGGTGGACATGGTCAGCAGCAACACTCAGGTAGGCTCAGCTGGTGCTAAAGGGCCCAAAGTGTGCCAAAAAATATCCCTCACATTAATCATCCACCACCCGTCTGAACTATTTATACAAGGCGGGATGGATGCATGCTTTCATGCTATTCACTCCAAATTCTGACCTGACATCCAAACACTGAGAGCAGAAATTGAGACACATCAGAGCACACAGTGTTTTTCCAGTCTTCTGCTGTCCACCACTTTAGGTGAGCCTGTGTGAACTGTAGCCTCAGTTCTTAGCTGACAGGAGTGGCACCCAGTGTGGCCTTCTGCTAACTGTAGCCCGTCTTCTTCAAACGTCATTGTGTTGTGTGTTCAGAAATGCTCTTCTGCACACATTGGCTGCAACAAGTGTTTTTGTTTTGATGCAGAGAAGTGCTATTTTCTCTTTTTTGGAGCACTGTGTGAGAAAATCCCAGCAGATCAGCAGTTTCTAAAAATACTCAGATGAGGCCATCTGGCACCAGCAACCACACCACATTCAGAGTCACTTATCACACTTTCCTTCAAATTGTGACGCTCAGTTTGAACTTCAGCCGGTTTTCTCAAACATGTCCACATGCCTAAATGCATTTAGCTGCTGCCACGTGATTGGCTGATTAGATATGCTTTTATGTGCAGCTGAGCACGTGTAAGTGATGAAGTGGCTATTTGAAGGTAAACCTTGTCCACATTGTTTGCAATAAAGAGTAAAAATGTAAATCACCAGCTAATTGTGACATTATATAAATGTTTGAATGAGAAAACTTAAGCTGAAAACCTTCTGATGCTCAACAGCACATCTGAATGTCCCTTCAGTTTGAAGTTCACTGGAAAAATCTTGCACATATGCTCCTGTGGTCAAGGGAAACTGAACAGCAGAGCAAACGTGCACATGGCCTCTTTCCCACAGCGTGTCAGTGTCAGGGTTAACTCAACATGCTGCTCGTTTAGAGAAAAAACTGTCGTTCGGTTGAGCCCCACGAGCCCTTTAGACATCCTCAGGCAAATTGTAGGTTTTCCAAACAACCCTCGATTACACACTTGGGGGTCAGGAGTAAAAACAAACAAGAGTGCAGATAAAATAAAAACTGCAAATGCGTGTCTGCTGACACAGTTCACTGAACTGCACTCGGTAAAACAAAGTTGAGGACACCCCCCCGAGGCTGATCTCGAACGAACCAGAGTACAGGATCAGGTTTATATTTCAGTGATGGTGCACTTACGTGAGCCAGTAGCTGAATCAATATGTAGCCATTTCAGTGAAGAGATGCCAGAATTGTCCAGAATAGATATAAAGTCTGAACAGTGCTTTCACAAGTAGGAGGCATCCCGTGCTTCGTTCTTTCATTGGAATGTCTGTGCAGATAGTCTGTCTACAAGATTAGCTCTCTGCTGTTCTTTTTAAGCGCAACGACGCACAGGCACCAAACTGGGTGTGCTTTGATAAAACACTGCCAGCATTAGACAAGGTCAGAACAGTCATCATCCCCGAGCTGCATTACATGAAAAGGACATTCCATTCATTTGGATGGTGTTTAGAAACGCAAGGGAGGCCGATGAGGGGGAGGAAAGAATGAGGAGTGTGAGAGGAATGAGGGAGGGGGAAGAGAGGTGTAACAGGTTTCCAGTGCAAAAATAATAAGGCAAGTGAAGCTAAGAAGAACCTGAAGGAAATGATGGATGGTGCATGGAGGAGAAAATGGAGTGGGGGGGGGGCATAATGAGAAACAGAGTGCGATCAGTGAGAAATGGCCGGCCTGAGCTGAGG
>VOQJ01003164.1:4837-26988 GCA_015052665.1 Apistogramma diplotaenia
AAGAAAAAAACTGATGAAAAACAGAAAAACGGTAAAACCGCAGAATTAAAAAAAAAAAAAAAAGTCAGCATCAGCTGTTGGTCAAATTCCCAAATATTAGTCAAGCCAAAGTAAATGTTATCATTACAGGATGAGCACGATTTGTCGCACGTTGGAGGTAGCATCCATCCCGAGTGGAATCAAGTGGACTACGAAGTAGTTCAGTTTTATGTAGTTCACAGCAACAGGAGAGAAAATTTATATATGTATGAATTTAATATATTTTCTCTCTGTGTATTTGTGTTCTTGGCATGAATTCCACTGCACAGGAAAATGCTGTTTTTAGCTTAAATGAATATTGTTTCCAGCTCGAAATCAAATCTATGCTGATGCTTCAAACATTTCACATTTACATATTCTTAGTCATAAAGTCATAGACTCTTTAATATGTATAAAAATCGCCATTTCTTTCTTTATTATGCCTTGATGTGGTGTGAGATCTACTGCACTGGTCCGTGTGTGCGTACGTCACTGAGTGTGTTCTTGAACATGGATTTTGTGTTTCTCTGACTTAAGTGCGTTACTGTTTATGTGCTGCTGGGTTTTGTACATGTGTGTGTGACTGCAGAGTGGGTGGTGCTGGTGCTGGTGGTGGGGAAGGGTTTAGTTTGTGTAGGCCACAGGTCATTAGTAAAGATCAAGCTTCCTTAATGAGTACTGGGTCCTCCAGGGGGAACCAGGCGTCACACACTGCACTTCCCACGCCAAGCTGTCCCATCCTCTGCGCTTCCTGGCTGCATACTGCCCCCTGCTGGAAAATTTGATGCCAACCCATCGCATTAAAAAAATGACCTCGCAGTTGTTTTGCAAAGCCCTGCTCACTCACAGTTTACTATAAAAATATTTCCACAGTTATTTTCTTTAAGTGCCACCACTGTTTCTCCTTCCTTTTTTAAGCTGCAGAGTTCTTCTGTGTTCATCGTTTTTCTGTTTATATTCTTTCAGAGGCAAAATCCCACCGAAAGATTTGGAGCTGACATTCCCAGGAATGAGTGGTGACTTCACCAGTGAGAACTTTTCTGCCACCTGGTACCTCATAGAAAACCATGCAGGCACCAGGTACAGTATGGCCACCTCTCATAACTAATGATGGAAGGTCAAACACAGAGCGAACATGGCAGTAAAACATCTCTCCCTTTCATGAAGGTATACCGGAAGTTGCATCTCATATTTTCCTTAACTGAACTAACTAGACAGAAGACTCATTAATGTGGAAGTAAAACTGACTCTAACCCTGTGTACCAGCAAACCTGAGGCTGCTATGTCATATAGAGCCGCCACCGCTGCTGCTTTGTTGGGGTGCCTTTTATTCTTTTTAGCTCTTCCAGTAGCACTAGCATGGTAACAGCTCAGCCAAAGCATGGTTGCAGGTTAAAAAGGGAAATCTAACGTTTAAACATGAGGAACAGTCTGATGGTTGTGCTGAGTTAAACAGCAGTTCAGGTGAGATGGTCTCCGGGCCAGTCCTGGAATTTTCCAGTAAGTGGATTAGCGGGATGTGTTTGTTAAAAACAAATGACCCACTCAATAAGCCGACTGAGGAGTACGTTTGTGACGTAGTCAGTTGATGCTTAACAATTTGCTTAAATAATTCAGTCGAGCAATGGAATATCTCATAGTTCCAATGACAATAATTATAATTCACTGCCATATAGTGCAGCCTAGGGGACAGCAATTAATAAGTTGTAAAGTAAATTCTTTAGAAGGGAAAGTAAATGTGTCTGAAGCCAGTAACTAATCACTGCAGAGTGAGTTTGAATAAATGAACTTGGTATATTTATCACTAAATTGCATGTTTGTCTTTTCTCTAAGTGATTCCGATCTGTTATTTTCTAATTGTGCGACAGCGCCGGCATAATTATCGGCATAGAGAAAACGACCTGTTTGTTTATAATTTTGCAGATGAGTTCACCATGCAGTCATCTACATAAATAGGGAGTATGGAGTAGTGAATGATTTTCAAAACAGTCGCGATTTTGTGCAGTTTAAATGAGGTTATATTTTCTTGACTAAATCTCTGTGTAGACAAGGCAGCCTGCTGACCCAAAGGACTGTCAGGACAGAGGAGACGAGAGTTATTTTGGACTCTCCTGGCTTCCTGTCCCCCTGCTTAGCCTTCCAGTAACCCAGACCCCGGGATCCAGCATGAGCAGGGGCCTCTGTTTGGACCTCACTGGGTGACTGTTTCTTCCTGCGGAGGAAACCTCACTCAGGAGACTGACACACAGACACACGTACTCAAAGTGCCCCCAGATGTGTGTCCGCAAATTGCGTTTCTCTACGTATACAGAAATACACACACAAAGCTGCAAAAATATGACTGTTGGTCGCTCCAAACCTTCATAGTTTATGGCTTTATATATATATATATATATAAAAGGAAGGTACTCATTAATTGTAGCTTTGATATACTGGCAGTGTCATTTTGTTGTTTTCACAGTTTCGATCAGTTGAAGATTGCAGCCAGTAATCTGAAGAAGCAGGCTACCAAAAAGAATGAGGGGAGTCTGGCCTACGTGAAAGGAGGCCTCAGTACATTCTTTGAGGCTCAGGACGCTCTGTCAGGTGAGAGGAATTAACACATTTTTGTGTGCTGTGGCACCGCACCAAATGATCTCTGATTAATACACAACATTGTAAGTCATCACTCTTCACTCCGTGCTCAGAAAATGGCTCTTGATTTTTGGAAGCGTGTGTCTTTGGACTTTTTCCCCACATGTGGTTTAGCAGCAGTTGATTAAAGAGCCTCATTTGGACAGTGTGTGAAAGCCCTGTGCTTCGTGCTGAAGCTGCACTGGCCAACCACAACACAGTTAATTCACCTCCATCAAAATGAGATCAGCTCTCACCTGTCACACACAGTGTCTCGCTCGACTCTGAAAAGTGGTTGTAAACACACACACACACGCACACACACACACACACACACTCGCTGACCTCCGCATGCAAAATGGATTTCAAGGTAGCAGAGACTGACGGCTGTCGCTCTGCCAGGTACCTCAAATCAATTGTTCACTTCATCATTCATATTTTTGTCTGTTTACCCTTTGCTCCCGCCTTAGCTGCTCAGTTACTTCCCCTTACTATTTATACGTACACTTTTCTGCCTCCGTCATTATTATTATTGCTTTCCGTATGTTTGTGCCGCGGTTGGAAGAGAGGCAATGTTTTCATTGTTAGCAGCTGAATCTAAATAAACGGAGCAGCCCAACACAATGCAAGCCAGAGTATTAGGACTGATAGTGCTGATAACAGACCCAATATGACCAATGGGAACAATGCACAGTCATTCTCACGTTCAGACTGAGCGTGCCAACTGTGTGCCCACCGCACCGATGGGAAATGTACAGTTTCCAGGGGTTGAAGGAAGCAGTGTACCACGGATGGACTCGTGTGACCTGTGACCCACGAGCACGTACTACTGTGAATTTTCTTAGCTTTTATATAAGATAGCTGCTTCCTTCTGTCTCAGAGCACATTCCCCTGTTTTACACACTTCTGCACCCTCAAAGCCACTTGTATTTATTTACAGTGACATATAATCTATAATCAAACAGCACCTATGAAAATTTTGAGGAGGCAACAATATATCAGATTAATATGCGTGGAGCTTACGGAGAATTCAGTGTAGCGAAGAGCCTTTAAAAATTCTTCAAATGTCTTAAATAGACCTTTATTGATATAAGGTCTATTTAAGACAAGGATATAAGTGTTTTCTTGTTTTCTTTTCACTTTAATAAACACATTTGCACAATGATGTCAAAGCCAACCAAATATTACTAAAAGTTTGGTTGTAAAATTCATTTAAAGTGGTTTTAATAAGTCTTAAATTGAGTTTGCTTGTGACCTGTAGGCAGCCTGGGATCAGCGCCGTCTTCGTTTCTCTGGACTGTTTTTGTTTGACTTTGCTTTTCCAATATGTCACCTACACCAGTACCCAACCCCTTAAGTGCATGCAGACACAGCAAGAAACTAATTGTTGAACTTAGTGGGGCATTTATAAGCTAATAGAGACTCTGTATGTGTCAGTGAGTGATATGACATAATCAGACGGCAAGAAAGGCGTCTTTAAATGAATACTAATGCTGTCATTCATCTTCCTGATATGTAAAGTAGCAGTTTTTGGTTTTTGCCATATAGATTTTTTTTTCCCAAGTGGCCAAAAAAATCTTTTTTTGAAAATAAATCAACATCTGTGTAGATTTTTCAAGCTTGGCTTGCAGATAGTTCTTCATGTTCGAGCTTTTTGGTGCAGGTTCTTATGATTTCTTTATCTGTTAGCATTTTCCTCACTGACATTTTTACCTTGGCTCTGTGTTTGATTTTACTCTGCATGAGTTTATTTTCTTCACGCGAGCTAAACATAACATGAGCCCTGATAAGGCAACAGCATCTTGAAGGAAGACTTGGTAGCACAGGAGACGTTATGAATTAATGTTACTGTTACTGCAATACTGCATAACCTCTGATTAAAAAAGAACTCATAATTGGAAAGGCATTATGACTTAAAAGTTAATGTTTCAACTTCCTGAATCGTGTCCTCTCGATATGAGTCATTGCAGCCCTGCAGCATCCTTTTTGGGGCAAGATTTGGCTTTCAATCATAAAAAATGAAGTCGAGACCCAGAATGGATAGCTCAAGTAGAGCTATTTTGTACATTGGGTATGGTCAGCCAAACCGACATACCAGCCAACATGCTGCTTTCAGCCTGCCAGCTCCACACAGCTCTGTAATAGTTTACTGCCAGGCCACGTTAGCTCAGCTGTCAGAGGAACTGTGAATCCTTTCTTTGTCTCCGCAGTGTTTGGCAGGTCTCTGTGGTTCTGAGTCGGTCCAAATGAACCTCACCTGAAAAGTGCCCATTAGAATAAAACACACACGCGTACACACACACACACACAGACACACAGAGAAAACAACACTAAAAAAAGAAAAAAGCTCAACAGGGCAGTTATGTGTTAATGTGCTGCATTTGAAGTTGCTGTTATGCTTCCAGGTCTTTTTGTCACCATTACAGCTTTCTCGTCTCCTCTCCTGTTTATTTTCAGTTCTGCTTGCATGTGAGATTTTTATTGATGACTTTAATAGACGAGGTCTGGAGCTATTTTTTAATACAAGTGTACTGCTGCCGGCAAGGTGGAAACAATGGACAGGAGCCAAATGCAGGGAAAGCAATGAGGCGGCTAGAGAATGTTTAGAGCAAACAGCAGGATTCAGACTTGAGTGTCTGTGGACTTTCTGCCCCCCCCCCACTGCTGCTTCTTCTCGTCCACAATAATTGCCTCTTAATTGCTCTCCAGCACAGCTAAGCATCTCCAGCAGAAATAGCAAGATCAAATCCCATGTTTCCTTTGATTAACTCTGATTTCCATGCTAAAAATCCTGTTAATTGCAGCACTGTTTGGGTTAGTTATCTACTTTTGACCTCTGGCAAAGCGAGAAACAAGCCTGGGATCTCAAGCTAGCCTTTTGGCTACGGTATGATTGTGGAGCTTCCAAAGTGAAGATCAGAAGCAGTGATGTGACTGGATGGGACAGTAGCCAGGTCACTCTTTTTCATTTGTAACTTCTTTTTGGCAAAAGCATTTATCAAACTGTCACGGTAGTGAGTTTCGATTTCCTGCCAAAATAACCACTCATCGTTGGTTGTATTCTCCCGTCGGGCTCCACACAATGCAGATTTTTAACTTGGGAAAAGATATATGTAGAATTGAGGAAAACCTTTTTGTTATGAAGCAGCTGTGCTGAACACTGAACCAGCGGGTTGCATGTGGGAAGAGTCGGTTTTGAGGAGCTCATATAAATAGTTCACCAAAGAGTCAGAAATGAAAGGAAATTGAATGGATTCCTGTCGCACAAGCTATCAGTGTCATTACCATCACTGTGCCTGATGGTCCTGCTTACTGCCATGCACAGGCAGCCACATATCAGTGACCTGAGCTGGGTTACAAGCTGTTAGAAGGCAGCTGGGTTTCAGTTGTAAATTCCTTGGCATGTATGAGCTCCGTTATAGTTCAGTTAGTGTTTTCTTTTTATGAAGAAAACCTGTTCAGCTGTGGATGTATTTTTCTATTTGATACTGTCCAGTTTCTCTGGATTACAACGTATTTTGTTTATGTTTAGGCGGGGATTGTTTCACAGTAAAAAATAAATAAATAAATAAAAATTGTATAAACACTCGATGTGAACCAGCACACACTGGTGAAAGAGATGGATGGAGTTTGGCCATGGTGACCATGTGGTCGCGGAGCCTCGGTGACAAATGTGACCAAACATGAGCCAGACGCCCACAATCAGCCTGTGTGTCTGAGTGCCTCTGGGCGGCAGACACACGGGCTGATTGACTGACTGACAGTCCGTCAGCGACCCGAGGATTGTTGCCACTAAAATGTTGAAATTTGAGGATTTTCATTGTTGTGTGAAAAGGAAGTCTCCCATTGACGCAGGAAACGGAATGGCTACCGTGTTCCAAAAATGTACGATTCCCAGGGCCTATTCCCCGAGTCCCCATCCCTGCTGGAGTCAAAACATCTCCAGCTTTAGAAACCACGGACGCTATATTTTTATTCTTATTCCTTTTTTTGCCTCGGCAGTTCCAGGAAGTTAAGCAGGAGCTGCAGCTCTTCCTCAGGTCCTGGCTCGCATGTTATCCGGGCCGTGACCTAATGTTTAGGTTTGCTGTGACGTCATGAGCTCTTCAGTGTGTGACACATGCAGAGGACAAACAGCTGGCAGCAGGGCAAGGGAGAGTGCAGAGGCATGAAGCAGAGCCTCGGTGTATGTGTGTGTCTTCCTTTGTCTGTAGTCCTGTTAATGCAGCGATCTCCTGTATACACTCCCACATCTCAAAGCTTTTGACTAAACCTGCATCTGGCCTCATTTTCTGCTGGTCAAGAGCAAGAGGCCGGTGACGTCCATGCTGATTAGGCAATGGCATGTTTGAACAGTATGTTTTAGGAATACCTCAGTCTCTGCCTTGAGGCTTCTGTCTGTCAGAATGGACCCGCATATTTATTTACAGAACCCCCACCCCCACCACCTTCACTTTGCTTCCCACTCCCTCTGCTGTCAGGCTCTGCTAACAGCCAGCTTCAGAACAGAGGGAAGATGGAAAAGTGGAGAAAAGGAAACCCAGAGGCATCCTGTCCTTTTCCGTCATCCTCTCCCGTCTTAACTTCATTCTTTAGATGTCTGCTTGTTGCACATTTGAGTTGCTTCACAAGTATGTATGAGAAGTTCTTCTAAAGCCTCTCCACCTCTCTTCCACTCTGTCAATAAACCCACACTGCAGCTCTCACCACCCAGCTGCCCACTTCTTTATTTATACACTGGGGTAGCCCCGCTGCTCTCTCTCCCTCCTTTTCCTCCCCTCATTCCCTCTTTTTAAATCCCCTCTCCCGCGTAAAGCTCTTCATGCTAAGTGATGGATACAAACCATCAGAGAGTTCCTGCCCCCCACCCCTCCCACCCCAATCCAGTCATTTTTGGCATCCAGACCTCAAGCTCTACTCTCTGCAGTGTTATTTTTCAGACAATTGAAGCAATTTAAGATTCACATTACGTCCAGGTCAAAGGGCTTCAAATGTCCCAAGACCACCACGCTGCTGTTAATGGCTTCGGTTAGGTGAATTGATCCGGTACAGTCGTTAACTGGACCAAGGCCAGGTCCTGGTTGCGTGGCAACGTGAGGGGGGTGGCTTCAATAGCAGCATCTGTGGGTGGAGAACCAAGGCGGTTATCTCCCATCTACCCCTGGAGTAGGGCATTATTGTTTTACCTTCGGTAATTGAAAATGTTCCTGTCTTCGGGTATTGGTTACTCTGAAGTGTTGGCAACATAAAACCATTCTTACACGTCTCACCCCTGTTTTAGGTTATAATGTGGCAGGGTTGACTTTGGAGTCTGCATTTTGTCTCACAAGCTTTTATGAAACGAGTTAATGAGTTTATTTGTTTTTGCAGCTATCCACCAGAAGCTGGAATCTGATGGCACAGAGAAGGTGGAGGGATCAATGACCCAGCGGCTCGAAAACATCCTCAACAGTAAGCGATCATTTCGGGAAAATGCCGCCACCCTGCTGCAGGAATGCATATCTGCCTCATTAAAAAGTGCTAAATGTGAATGAATGCTGAAGAGCCAGCTTCGTGCTGCAGCATCTGGCTGTGGACTCTGGTACACTATGCAGTCAGACCAAACACATGTACAGCGTTTCACCTTTGTAGATCTTTTTCTTTTTTTGTAGTGAGCAGCTACCTCAGCAGGGTGTGTGTGTGTGTGTGTGTGTGTGTGTGTGTGTGTGTGTGTGTGTGTGTGTGTGTGTGTGTGTGTGTGTGTGTGTGTGTGTGTGTGTGTGTGTGTGTGTGTGTGTGTGTGCCATCCTTTCATGTCATACATGAAAATGGGACTCTTCTAATGGAGGGTCAATAAGCCAGTCCTTTCCCCCTTTTCCAGAGTAAATAAACCTCCTATCCGGACATAGCTTTCATCCCAGACTTGAGGGCTTATGTGCCCAGTGGGCCCAGGCTATCGTGCACCCCCATAAAACCTAAGATTCACCAGTCGGCCGATCACAAAATAGTCTTGTGAAATGTCAGCTTCAACACAACTAAGATTGGTGAGGGAAAAATGTTAGATTTTCCTCTGTTTGGTCTTGTGCTGTTTTTCCTTCAGGGATTTTGTTTTGCGGGCGGGGTTTTGTTTTGATTAGAAGAACTCGATTCTCCCCCCCTCCCCCCCCCTCCTATTTGACGGCACATTTAAGGCCACCCACGAAGCAAGTCAGCTGTACAAAGGTCCCACCAAGCAGCCGCACTAAGAGATAGCCGTCACTTTCTCCTTAGCAGCTCAGGCTCTGCTCCTGCTCGTCTCTCTGTGTCAAATAACATCCAGAGCAGGAAGAAAACCAGAGACCAGCAATAAGAGGGAAATGTGGTGTCGGCATTTATTTATACAGTATCCCAGTTTCTCATTTTCTCCAGCCTCGTTCACTCTCTCTCATTCTTTCTCACTTTGTCTTTCTCGTAGGAGCGAGCAATACTGCGGATACGCTCTTCCAGGAGGTCTTGGGCCGGAAAGACAAAGCTGACTCCACACGCAACGCGCTCAACGTCCTGCAGCGCTTCAAGTTTCTCTTCAACCTGCCACTCAACATCGAGCGCAATATTCAGAAGGTACTTAGAAAACACGTTTACTAAATAACAGCTGAAACAGCAGCACAGTTACAAAAATAAGATACAGAATAAATCCAGCATCTCTGCTTCCGTACCAGCCCACTAGATCAGGCTAAAGCAGAGATATCAAACTGAGGGAACGCCGGAAAATGAGAATCACTTTACGATGCAGAGAGATACAGTTTATCAGCACGCTTTCATTTACATGCACATTCCACAACTTGATCTACATAAAGCCTCCAACGAGCCAACAACAAAAGTTGCTCAGCCGTCACACCTCTGAGCCAAGCACAATAACACATTCTACCACACAGCCAAGCCACAACAGGCAGTCTCACAAGCCTGAATGTGACAGCTGCAAGTACGGGGCATTTAAGAAAATAAATCCAAACGTGGCTGCCAAAAAAAATCGAATCTTTGTTCCTTTATTCCTACATATTAAAGATTTAGAGGTTTGCTGCCTGGCCCATCTGGCAAAATAACAACTGCACGTGTAAAAAGTAGCCGCCCAACCTCAGTTGTGCACACAGTGTCCTCCGGTGGCAGTGCGTGACACACTGAATGAGAGGGTCTGTCGGGTCCGAGCCAACGTTTTTCATTTAGCTTTCTGGCATTGACGGGCGTATTTGAACCCAAACCACAAACCTTTCCTAAACATAACCAAGTAGTCTTCAGTTCCTAAACTTAACTGGTGAGTGAAAGAGAAAGCAAAAATGCAAGTGAGGACAAAGTGAAACAGCTAAACAAGTGCAATATACACAGGTCTGCACAGGATGTGAGCCATCATCTTCTGGATGATAACCCAGCTTTCTTCAGATTGCCCTCAGCAGCAGCTTTTCCTTTCTCTACCATTCTTTGCTGATTAGCTTGTGAGCTTGCAGGTGCAGTGGAAGCTCGTCTCATTGATTATTTTGGTGTGTGCGTGAGTCATGAGTCATTGCGCAGACCACAGCTACGACTGCGTGGATTTGGACTGGGATCTGGAGGAGATGAAAATCTGCTTTTAGTCTGTACCTGAGAGCTGGGGACAGTGTTTATTTGTGATAGCATTTTTAAAATCCTGCTTCAGGTAATGTAGCTATCAGACGATAACAGGGTAGGGCAGTCCTGTGTATTGTTTTAATGATAATGTAGATGATGCTGGAGTCTGGAGCTTGTGTGGAAATGTCTGTCTCCTAACCCCAAACATTAAGATTTAAGGTAGGTGGGACATAAGTCTATGAACATGTAGAGAGAAACAGTGGCTCTTCTTAACAGTTGTAGCCACAGAACAAGATACAGAATATTTTTTTCCTCTAGTGTCAGAGGTTGTTGATGTAAAGCCGTTTTGATGCTGCTTTTCTTTTGGATTGTATACAGTAGATCTCTAAACCTGCTTGTAGAACTCTCCATGTGCAAGATGCAATATTTTGTGTAGGATATTTGTTTTAAGCCATGGCTTTACTGACTGTCAACCAGAAGGTGGCACTAGAGAGGATTAAGCTCACAGTGCATCTCATGAGATGAGTTAATCAAAGTGTACATTATCAGATGAGCTGGTTTTCTTTCCAGGGAGATTATGATGTGGTGATCAATGACTACGAGAAAGCCAAATCTCTCTTTGGCAATACGGAGGTCCCTGTTTTCAAAAAAGGTAAACTGTCGTAGCCTCGACAAATGCATGGAATTCACAGCTTTTTCCAAACCGACTGTTCTGCTGATGATTTTTATTTTGACTCTACTCCAGTGTATGCTGAGGTTGAGACGAGGATTGGCGCTCTGAGGAGTCTCTTGCTGGAGAAACTGCTGCAGACACCATCAACGCTTCACGACCAGAAAAGATACATCAGGTCTCTTTATAAGTCTGTGTTCTAGGTTAAAAACCTTTCTTTGCATGTGTACTCTGTGAACATCCAGCAGAAAGTCCTGACAGTTCCCTCCACTCCCTTTGGCTTCTTTGATGTCTGTCTGTGTCATCGTTTACCAGAACTTCAACCTCATCCCCCATTTTTTTTCCCCTCACACTTTCCTCAGTTCACCATATTTCTGTTGTCGGGCGCTCTTGTTTCTGCTTCTATTTTTCTCTCCCCTCCCCCTCCCCCGTCTTTCTTTTCCTTCATTTTTTTTCCCATTTCATCCATCTGTCCATTCATACTTGTGGTCTGTGCCTATTTATTATTGTGAAGACCAACCTGTCAGGATCACAGAGACCAGCTCTCAACCACATGGCAACATCTTTCATCCTGGTACATTAGGCACAGCTCTGAACGCCCACTCAGCTCCTGTTTACTCTTCACGTAGATGGTGGGAGCTCTGTGTGTGTGTGTGTGTGTGTGTGTGTGTGTGTGTGCGCCCTTGTTTTGTTCATGTTTCTCAAACCTTTGAAAGATGCCACCTAATGAGAAACAAATGAACAGCTGGTTTTTGGAGTGACAGCTGAGGGAGTGAATCACTGAGTGATGTTCTGGGACTGAAAAGAGTAAATTATCAAAACTCCTTTTTTTTATTGACCTCACATGTTGCTGTTGGCCTGGTCAGTCTTATAGGACCAAATTTTAATCTGATACCTTTACAATGATTTAATAAATGTATTGATGATTATATTTTGCTTTTTATTCCCTTGGGGTATCACGGTAGCCATGTGCTGAAGCTAACAGTATTGTGATAACATTGTAAATAACTGCCATTGTTCTTTCAGCATGCTTTTGTGCAGTTATGATCACAGACTCTGGCTCTGTATTTGACTGGTATTGTTTTCATTCTTTTTTTTAAATATGACATCGATTTATCATGACGGTATCTTTATTATGCTTTTTTTTTTTGCCATGACAATTGCAAAGGGAATAACTGATTTTAGGGTAAAAGTATCGGGTTAAAAATGGCGACAGTCATAACTTACACCTAGTGTTTCGGACACTTTTGTTTCATGAATTTAAATGCAGCTTTCCAAATTTTTGCTTTGTGACTTGTTGATGGTGGAATTTTTTTAAGCATTGTGATTTGAAGTGGCCGTCCTGCACACTTCATTGTGCAGGAAAACCT
Source organism: Apistogramma diplotaenia (assembly GCA_015052665.1). NCBI lineage: Eukaryota > Metazoa > Chordata > Actinopteri > Cichliformes > Cichlidae > Apistogramma > Apistogramma diplotaenia. Next base: position 17,069 of record VOQJ01003164.1, read on the forward strand.
GTTGGGTGTTTTGAGTCCTGCCCCGTTATCAGACGCTTTGTTGTTTGCCCTTTGATTTCTCACCTTTCTAGGTATGGATTTTCAATTGTGTCAGTCTTCTGTAACATCTCTCTCTATCCTGTGCCTTTGTAGGTACTTGTCTGACCTGCACGCTCCAGGGGATCCAGCATGGCAGTGCATCTACGCTCAGCACAAGTGGATCCTGCAGCTCATGCAGAACTGCAGAGATGAGTTCATCAGTGGCCAGCGAGGTGACTAAAAATGCACATTTGTCTGAGCTGTTTTCACACTTAGTGAAAAGCCCCTATTTAGCATTTCCAATCAGGCAGCTGGTGGATGCTGTGAGCTGGAAGGCAGCTGAGGGAAGAGAGCAGCACCGCAGTCATTCCCTGCTCCTTCACTGCCCTGCCTCACTCCAGCCTGTTCCGCTTGCTCGAGGCCTGCGTGTTTATTTTTTCATGAATGTACGAATAAGATGAAAGTGATGGAGCACTGGCTGTGGATTTAGGTTTCAGTGCTTGACATGTTACTGCACACACAAACCTGCTTTCTAGCTCACACACACAGCTTCACAGATGGATTGGAACAATTAACCCCAATTAAGCTGTTCCTCTGTTAAATCAGCCAGCAGAAAAATGTGGATGTGAAACGGTCCACTCAGGAAGACCAGCGATTCGCCAACCCTTCTTAGACACATGCATGCACACACTCGCACTGAGACACCCACACAAATGCATTGTGAGTGGGTGGCTGCTTCGCATAGCACAGCTGGAACATAAACATGTCTAATGCTAAAAGTAACAGTGGTTTCCGGGGCTCAGGCTTGATGGATCTGGGGACTGCTTTGCTCCCCGCTTCTCCACACTTAAATATCGTCTTGATGATCATGTCAGGGATGGCCCCTTTTCGCTTCACACATGCATTCCACTGCAGAGCAACATGTGGTAGAAAGTGAGTCTGAAATGAGTCCAACCTGACTGTTCAGAAAATTGCTAGTTTGCAGAAACACACAGATGCTGGGATGGGCATTTATAGTAACATATTTATTTTAAAACAGCTGTGTAAGATATCACATACAGTTTGAAGTGACTCAGTTAAAACATGAGACTCAAACAGTACTCTATATCTAATATTCGGACATTATATTGATAAAGGTTTTCATCCCTCGATACGTCGTGCTATTCTTCATCAGTGTGTTGGCATCAAGTTTTTTTTAAATCGGGCTGTAAACAGGCTTTTTAATGATGTGAAGTTGGCCGTTTTAGCATTAAAGTCTATAGGGACTGACTCGCTCTTTGAGCCAGCCTCAAGTGGTGATTCCAGGAACTGCACCGTTCTTTAAGCCTCGGAGGTTGCCACCAGACTTGATTTTATTTAGGAATTTAGTTTCAGTGTCTGCTGTCAAGTTCATGTTTAATTTGTAAATCTCCTCTGACCCGTGACATCACATAATACACACCCTTGTTGTAACAGTCTTTGTTGTGTACGAGTCTGCTCATAAATGTACACAATTCTGTTGAGAGTTGTTCCTCATCAAAGCTTATATATGAATCTCTTGTCTTTGCACATATAAGCTCTGCTTTTTGTCCACCTGCAGTCTTTATGTCCTGTTTTATTTTGCCTCGAAAAGACTTGTATGTCTGCTTGTTCCCAGTGCAGTGCTCATGGAATCAGTGGAATAGCATTTGGATAACTGGATGATTTTGAATATTTTGACGTTCCAGAGCAGGTCTGTCTGGCCATCACGTCACCTGCAATTCAGACTGACTGCTGCATGCCAAGCACCTTACAGCCCAGGAATATATTGAGGTTTGGTTTGGGTGCCAGCAAAGCATGCAGTACAAACAAATGGAAAGTCATGAGTACCACTGCGATTGAAAAAAAACCTCCCTCGTGTTTAAACAAATTACCCATGCTGTCATTCTCCTGGTGAGCGCAGCGTTCATACAGACATGCAGAAAGGTGCACCCAGTCTTCCTGTTTTCCTGCCTGCTCTTGTTCTGCGCTACAGCTGTCTCCTGTCTTCTCCGGTGTCACACAGCGCGCCTCTTCCCCTCACACACCTCTGGCTGAAATTCACCATCTTCTTCATTCTTCACTGCTCACCTCTGAGTGTGAAACCTGTGCCTCCACCCTCAGCAGCCGTCATTATAAAAACCACAGCCACTGCATTCCCCCAGCCTCACTCTTCCTCTTTCCTTCCCACCCTTAACCCCCCCCACTCCCACCCCAACCCTTTAATGGTCCCTCGCAGCTATCCACTGCTGGCGGCCTCCTCCTCCATTCTGTATCACATTCACTAGATGTATTCATTAGCTATTTTTTTATGCTATTGTCAGCATCACACGTGGCAGAGATCATTCCTGTGTTACGGGCTGTTACTTGCAGTAACTGGTGTCATTTTCTTTCTCGAGAGTTGTTCCTAGTCAGGAATATGAGGCCAGAGGTCATTCTGGTGCAGTCACGATTCCATTAGTTACCCAGTGAAGTGCCTTAAAAGTGAAATACAGCCATCCGTCTCTGTTAGAAACAAAAGCCTGAGAGCTGAGGGGGGTTCGTGAAGGAGCATAGCAGCACAAGTTGCTTCCGTATGTCTAAACACTCCCATCATGCCCCAGTGTTGCAGTCTGACTCTGCCCGGTTCAATTAGAAGCTGCAGTGTTTTTATTTCCTGAACAGCACTTCTTCTGCCAATATCAATACAATTAACAGGAGGTTTTTTTTCTCCAGAAAAATAGGTTTTCTGTGAACAGTTGGAGGAGATTCAATGTTCAGACACTGGATGGTGCGTTTGGGGTCTCAGGCTTAGGAAATGGAGTGTGTGTACCTGACAGGCATTTGCATGGTGGTATTTTGTAATCTAATCATTAAATAATTTTTTTTATTCTTATCTAGGAATTTTTAAGATCTGTACAGTAAAGCCAGAAAACTCTTAATATTGAAATAATAGAATAATAAATATCTGCAATGCAGACACACTTTATTTTTTCATACCAGACAAATTTCACGTTGTCTGTAAGAAGATAAAATATGAGTGAAACACTGAGGCATTTTTCAAGCAAAAAGCTATCAAATCTTTTGTGTTCTGTAGCGTGGGAATAATGTATATGTCCTCTTAGACAGGAAGCAGGTATGTGTGCGTGTGGTCAAGGTCAGTGACCCCTCTGGAAGAGGAACAGCCTGCAGAGAAGCCACAGACCCGATGAGGAAGTGTGTACAGTCTATAGACGTCTATGAGGCAGGACAGTAAATTCTCTGAGCACACAGAGCAGCCCTGCACACACCTGAAACTGCTCATTCTGAAGCATTGTGAGGACGCCGGGGGATTGAGCTGCCACCTGGGTCAACAGCAGCTCTCATCCCTGTAAAAAGACAGGAAAACCTCACAGAGCACTGCTCCATGTGGGTGGGTGTGCGTGCGTGCGTGCGTGTGTGCGCGCGCATGTGTGTGCATTTGTGATATAAGAAAGCTTCATCTGTTTACAGATAGTCTGACTCAAATGAGAATTTCCTTACATTTTCTAGTCTGGATGAGTGTATTGTGTGCAGCCACCTCAACCACATTTTCTCCTCTGCTTGGGGATTTCTCGCTTCTTGCTTACACATATATTCAACATTGTGACTCACCAGTGTGTGTGTGTGTGTGTGTGTCAGGCACATGTTTTGGAAATGTGGCTGATCAGTCTCCATTGATTTTCGACAAACTGCGTGTGGGTGTTGTGCAGCGTTGCACAAACCTGCCTTTTAAGTTTCATTTTCATTGTAGCAATTTTGATCGTCTCTTAGCACCGCAGTCTTTCACTTTCATTCCTCTTTTTCACCCCTTCTTCTGTTATCATTAAATTATCTCACAGATTCTCACAAATCGCTCTCGAGTTCTCTCACATGCTGAGATGGAAGTGTGTGTGTGAGGTCGCAGGGCTTTCTCACTTACTACCACTGCAAAGCTCCCCGATGCCATCTAGAGGAGCTCTCAGGGATCGGACGTGACCGAGCACATTGTGGCCTGTGTAAACCCACTTCACCCCAGCACTCACACAAAGCCCGCCGCTCTGTTTCCCCAGCCCGAAAACAAGGGGGCATTCTCTCAGCTGGGATGGATCAGAACACAAATAAAGAAAGTCGGGAGGGCTTGTTTGGTGTGAAAGCCTGCCGAGCTTATTGAGGAATGTGGAATCATGAAAATGTGATTATTTGATATCTGTAGTATGTGTGTTTTTTTTTTTGTTTTTTTCTCCTTCGAGCTCATTTCTCGTCCCTCCCCACTTTGGTTACTTCTCTCAGTGGGTGCAGGAGCTCTGGACCCGGAGGGGGATACCCGTCCTTCAGCCCTCGGCAGGCTCAGCCACACCACGTCTCTGAAGAGAGGGGGCAGTCTCCGAACGCCACGATCCAGCAGTGAGTAGTGCAGCACTTCCACTTCACAGGTTCGCCCACACACTAGGTTCTAAGGGGGGGGCTTCCCTGTCTGCGCTGTATACACATGTTTGTTTGTGTGTGTAACACTTTCTGTCATGTACATGTGCTTAGGGGAATCTTCTTACATCGGGCTGTACGGTAACAGCACAAACAAACAAACAAACGTCTCGAGCTTCAAGTGCCAGGAATTAAAACCTTGTCTTGTGTGAATATTTGAACCACAGTATTATGCCAATTAAAGTCCATCCTTCATATGTAAATCTGTGTGTATCTTTCTTCTAGACTGGCATTTTGACACCCCGCAGCAGGTGCAGTTTGTGGAGAAGCTTTCAGATGTTGTGATCGGTCAGCTGCCCAACTTCTGGAAGCTTTGGATCTCCTACGTTAACGGAAGCCTTTTTAGTGAGGTGAATAGTTCAGAAACCTTAACATCGAATTGGCAGAAACCCTGCATGCAGCACGGCTAAAGCATCAGTGTGGGAGATAATCCAGGGGTGAATCGTAGTCATTTTCATTATGTTTTAATAAAAGGGGTTCAAGACCGTGACAAGAACATTTCCCATGAAAACAGTTTTTGGTCATTTGGGCGGACCAATAATTTTAAGCTTTAGGCTACTAAAAGCTTTTTATTCCAAACTTTTTGTCCTTTTATCTGCGTTGTGTTTCTCAGGGAAATGTGTGTTCATTGTTGTTTCCTCTAATAGAAGCACAAAAACTTTGTCACTTGGTTGATCTGCTGAAGCGTCTCACTGTTTGTGTTTAACAAAGTGCCCAGTGATGTCCCATCCTCAGTGATCTGGACTTGTTCTCAGATGAGATTGAGCCTTTGTGTTTTCACCTACAGACTGGAGAGAAATCTGGACAAGTGGAAAAATCCAAGAAGAATGCCAGACAGAGACAGAACGACTTTAAAGTGCGAGGATTTCTAACCTTCTCTATTTCTAATTTCTTCTAAAAATGCTCATCTTGAGATTTTTGTTTGTTTGTTTGTGCACTCAGATCAGAGTAGTACATACTGTATGTTGTGTGTTTGGTAGAAAATGATCGAGGAGCTGACCAGTCGGCTCGTGAAGCTCATTCGGGGGGCTCTCCTACCCGCCACTTTGCCACAAGGGGAGCTGAGTCTTTATGGAGGCTGGGAGAACAAGACAGAGCTGACTGGAGCCTGGCTTACACAGATCATACACACTGTCAGGTTTGCACGCTTTGATTGGTTCCTTGGTTAAATGGTGGCATTTGGGAACTTCAAGGTTTCCTTCCCTTTAATGCAGACCTGTCCTCTCTGTTGTTTCTCATCCAGGGGTTGTCACGAGGCTCTGTCTGCCATGGAGATCCCAAATGATCTGTTGCAGGTGATCCAGGATCTTCTGCTGGATTTGAGAGTTCACTGCCTCATGGTGACTCTGCTGCATACAACAGAAGGTGAGAGAGGGCACGCTTTGATGAAGAGCTGTCGGCAGTGGGCAGAAGAGCGAACACAGCACATCATTTCATTTACTTATGAGAATCTTCAGCAGGTATATCGATTTCAGGAGTTCCCAAACAGTGAGTCGTAAAGAGTTTCATGTGGTAGCAACATAAAAGCTAAAATCAGCTTTTCAGTTCAGTCCTAAATGATAGTGAGTGGAGAGTTCAGAGCAGATGAAGAATAGAAAAGCCGTGACAGCAGATGTGTTTTTCCTCACGTAATAAACAGTTTAATGAGCAGCGTCATTCTGAAATCGCACTTTGAATTTAGTGTGTAATCCCCCTGCTAGAAGAAAATGCTAAAGGACATGAACCCAAAACACGTGCAAAGGACAGACTTCATGAAATCATTTGGATCTGTATGTAAGACGTGCTCAGTGTCTTCAAGTGCCGCTGTTAGCTTCCAGGTTAGTAATGGAGAAAGTGTTATGAGACTAAAACCAGACATGCTGTTTCACTTGTAGTTGGTATGGTCATTTTGAGAAGAGTGACTAGTTTTAACTTAAACTCCCCCACTCACACAGACACACACACACTCTCACACACTTACTCTCACACACACACACATCAGGTTGCGGTCTGGGCAGAAAGAGTTGGTGTTTTATATCCTGTGGTTTTCTTTTAGAAACTTTTAATTCTGTTTATATTTTCAATACTAATGACCCCAAGTAAAAGTCTGCACATTTCACACGTAGATCAGCTCTGAGTTCAATAAAGTGTAACACAGTTTCAAGTTGCTCCCCTTTTGATTTGTGCTTTTTATACCCTCAGATGTGAAGAGACTTGCTGAAAAGGAAGACTGGTTGGTAGATAATGAGGGAATCACCAGCCTGGTAAGGATGGGTTACTGTACCAAGCAGCACGTCAGGTCTTAATGACACAAGTTCTCAGAATATTTGTGCTCAGGTTTTAATATCTCTATACTTTATAACTGGCAGCAATTAGTTTCTTTTGTCCGACTGCGCACTTGTAGGTCTTTTTTAAAAAACACATCTGTATCAAGTTTCCTGTTAGTATGAAATGAAAAAAAGAGATATTTTCGAATCCAGCTCATATTCATATTGTCTGTCTTTTCATGTTTTTGCAGCCTTCACGGTTTGAGCAGTGTATGGTCCAGATGCTGCAGTCACTCAAAGAGCCCCTGGAAACCAAGCCTGGAGAAATAAATGTTCGTTAATACCCTGCAAACATGACACAAGTGTTCTCATGATAATCAATAATCATGACCTTCATCTTCCATGCAAATAACTTAATGGCTGCCACGGCCACTTGAAAATTACAGGCTGTTATTCAGCTGGCACTTAGACTCTATCGCCAAAAGTATCCACTCACCCATCCAAAAGATTAAATTCAGGTGTTCCAATCACTTCCATGACCACAGGTGTATCAACCCAAGCACCTAGGCAGCAGAATGGGAGTTCAGTGAATTCCAGCGGCCCCTTAGTCCCAGTGGAAAAAAAAACTCTTGATGCTTCAGCAATACCAAGAGATTCTGGACAATTCCAAGTTCCCAACTTTGTGGGAACAGTTTGGGGATGTGTGTGAAGGCGGATGAGCGAATACTTTTGGAAGCATGGTGTGAATCAGTTCTTAGAATCCGGATGAGGAAGTGAAGGAATGAATCCAGTCAGCGCAGCAGAAAGAACAGATTGGCTGCATGTTTCCCACTGCGTTGTCTCTAATTATGGTGATAGACAAGAGGATTTGGGAAAATCTCTTTTTCTCTGAAGAAATAAATAAAATAAGAAATAAGTAACAAAGGGATCACTTTGTGAATGAATGACTGAATGCTGCTCTTGCTGTTCCAAATGTCTGCCTTGCTGAGACAATAAGGGAGACAAACCCAGTTCCAAAAAAAGTTTGAACACTGTAAATATAAATGACAACATGCTAATGATTTGCAAAGCTCATAAACCTACATTTTAGTCACAATGGAACACAAAATCTATTAAATGTTGACAGTAGCATGTCTAAGAACAACTGGGAGCTGTGGAGAGCAGCTGCTGGGACCTTTGGGAGAGGAATGTTGTCCCGTTCTTGTCTGATATAAGATTCTAGCTGCTCAACAGTTCGGGATCGTCTGTCGTTTTTTTGGTTTCATGAGGGGTCAAATGTTTTCGGTTGGTTAAAGGTCTGGACTGCAGAAGGCCAATTCACTACTCAGACTCTTCTGCTGATGAAGCCATGCTCTCGGAGTAGCTGCAGTATGCAGTTTATCATTGTCCAGCTGAAATATGCAAGGCTTTTGCTGAGGATGACATGTGGATGAGAGCATATGCTGCTCTATTCCACATGTGCAAGCCGCCAGGGCCAAAAGTACTGACTCCTTACGTAGTTCCCATGACAGAATCGTGCTGGTTTTTACTGCAGTGCCGCCCGTGGAACCGAAGATTTGGCCTTGTCCATTATGCACAAAGATTTCTCCAGATTCTCAGAATTTTTTTATATTATAAACTGTAGATGACGCGATATTCAGTCGTCATAATTTTATGTTGAGGAAAATTATTCTCTTTTTTTGCAGATTGATGAACCTCTGCCCATCTTTAGTTCTGAGAAACTCTGCCTCTGAGTAACCAGTTTAACATTCTTATACATTTTCTTTGTTCTGTTCTTTGGGATTGCAGCATGAGATGTCCAAACATCACCGTTGCAGTTGTGATAAAACAACAAGAAAAACAAAGTGAAAGCAAAATGTTATAAGTGGAGGAATAACTGCTGTGCTTCCTGGCCTCATTTCAGTGGGTGGTGGTGTACATTCTACATGCCTCATTTGTACTACACAGCTTCATGAAGTCCATGTCACACAGTGGGGCTTATAGTGGTTTATAGGAATGAATTCACAGACTGTGCAGCAGCCTTATTTAATGCTCTTTTATTTGAACCCAGAGGAAATATCAAACTTTTAACAGATGGATGTTTATGGTGGATGGTTTTCATTTAGCAGTGAGCAAAGTATAACTATTACAGAAACTATAAAATCAACTCAGAGTTATTTATGGATTTAGAATGAATTAACAGGCTTCGTGCATGTCAAGAAGCAGTGATACGAATCAGAATGCTGTGATTTCTTTTCCACAGGTGTTGCAGTTGGACCAGGTCCAGGACCAGGCTGCAGAGCTGAGTGTGAGCATCATGAGGGTAAGATCAGTACATTTAAGATACACAGGGTTTCATTATTAACATAGACTGTATAGAAAAGATGGCTGTAGCCACCATGATGTCTGCCATTGTTTTTGGAGAGAGAAATGACCATATTTGGATGCAGAGTGGGGTGTTATCAGCTAATGCTAGCAAGCCGGGTTTGCAAATACAGAGACATACATATTTTATAATTAGTGCTAAATACAATCAATAAACTCACTTTCCAAGAACAGAAGCACCCATGTCTTGGAAGATCTGTCAGGAAATTTTATTAAAATGCTCTAAAAGGCGCCGACAGCACAAACACGGTTGACAGATTCAGCTCAGTCACACAGGCCTACAAGTCAGTCCGCAGCTATCCGACAGCCACCAGTCACCAGGACAAATGTATTCCCCAACCGGCTGTGAATGGTTGCTGGCACAATGAGGGTTTTAGTGCAGCTTCCTCTTTGCATCTGCCAGCAGCCTGCAGCACCAACCGGACAGGGACTGAACCTCTAACTATGAAAACCTGCAGAATCTAAAAAAAAAAGTCACCTGTGTTTCATTAGTTTTTTTATATTCTGTCACAGAGCAGCGGCTCAGATTTTATCTCTTCCAGCTCACATACTGTGAGGTGCAGATATCGACATGTACACACTGTCCAGTGTTCAAGTGCGTCTTCGGTCTAAATCTGTAGAAAATAGATTTGATCTGAGAGTAAGCACAGATCTGATCATTGTGTTTTGATGAATGTGTCCCCACAGGTTTTTATAAACTGTTTGGAGCAGCTGAGCACTAAGACAGCTGGAGACGCTGATACATCTCAGTAAGTACTTGGATGACCTTTTTTTTTTTTTATCTCTTGTTTTTTTTGTGGTTCCCTTGGAAAAAATTTTTCCCTTCTTCCCGTT
>VOQJ01003168.1:26226-37703 GCA_015052665.1 Apistogramma diplotaenia
AAAAAAAACACAAGAAAAAAACCAAAAAATTTAATGTCAATAAAAAAAAAAAAAGCAGCTAAATAAGAAATTAAAGTTGGAAACAGAATATTTACAGGAATCAAATGAGCAAAAAGGGTGTGAAGTCCTGATTGCAAACATCTGGTAACTTTTTTTTTTACCTTTTATCTTTAGCTTCTCGGTTCACAGTGGAGCGATTGTGTGCGTGTACACACTGTGATTTGTGATAGAAGTATCTAATCTTACTGTGCTTTAGACAAAGAGTTGTAACTGGCAGCTGCTGTGAGAGTTTCAAATGCAAATGCTGCTGATGCTGGTCTTTGTGCATCTTTGCTATGATGAAGCAAATAAGTGTTTTAATTTAAGGGAAATTTTTATCTTTTTGTACTATGACTAAGTGATTGATGATGTCTTGCTTTTTGTTTTGTTTTTTTAAGTTTTCTTTATTGTAATGACGAGGAATGATGAGTATTGCCAAAAGACAATATGTCACTTAACATTAACAAAATATACAATATTTGTATGCATGTGAGATATCAATAAATATAAATGGTATGAATTTTGTCTGGCCACTTTGTTAGATACACTTAATAAGACATGTAAATATCAGCCAATCACAATGGAGCAACTCATTACATTTAGGCATGTATACAGTTAAAAACAAGTTTAAACCAAGCATCAGAATGGGGAAAAAACCTGATTCAAATGACTAAAACTGCTGATCTACTGAGATTTTTGCCAACAACTATCTCTAGAGTTTATAGATAGTAGTTAAAAAAGAGAAAATATCTAGTGAGCAGCAGTCCTCTGGAAAAGAATGACTTGTTAATGCCAAAGGTCAGAGGAGAACGGCCAGACTGCTGATAGGAAGGCGACGGCAACTCAAATAACCAGTTGTTACCACCAAGATATGCAAAGGTGTATCTCTAAATGCACAAGTCAAGCCTCGAAACAGATCGGTTAAAGAGCGCACCGGGTGCCACTCCTGCCAGATAAGAAGAGGAAACTAAGGCTACAGTTCATACAGGCTCACCAAGATTGGAAAACCATGGCCTGCACCAATGAGTCTTGATTTATGCTGCACCACTCAGATGGTGGGATCAGAATTTGGCATAAACAACATGAAAGCATGGCTCCATCCTACCTTATGTCAAAGCTTTAGTCTGGTGGTGGTGGTATAATGATGGAGAGGATATTTTCTCTGGGCATTTTAAGACAGCCTACTAAGCATGTCCATCCCTTTATGACTGCTGTGGACCCATCCTCTGATAGCTGCTTCCACCAGGATAACACACTGTGTCATAAAGCTCAAATCATCTCCAATTGAGTTTGCTGTGCTCAGACAGCCTCCACAGTGGTGGATAAAGGAGATTCACATCCTGGATTTGGAGCCAACAAATCTGCAGCAACTATGTGGTGCTTTTGTGTCAATATGGACCAAAATCTCTGAGGAATGTTTCCAGCAGTCTGTCGAATCTATCCCAAAAATAATTAAGGCGGTTCTGAAGTCAAAAAGAGGGTCCAACCCAATACTAAAAAGGTGTACCTAATGAAGGGGTCAATGGGTATACACTATACCATTTTAGGCATGTTACTCACATTTAGAAATGTTTTTTGTGTATACTAAGAGGTTTTCCTTAAAAGCAGAGCCTTTGGAGATAAAAATAAATGTATGTCATACCTGGTGTTAAATTTTATATAAACTGACGTAGTGCTTGAGGTCATGAGGTCATTTGTTTCACTGATTTGTGTGATGGGTTCTAATTTTAAATGCAATGACCAAAATGACAAAATCAACTGTGATCAATAGTGAGAGTCTGAGAGAGTAAGAGAGGAGTAGATACAGTCAGCAAATAATAAACAGGCTGCAGGTCATTAGAAAAGTGCTCATTGGGATTTAGGGGACACTTAAGCATACTCATAATCAGGGCTGTGAATAAAGAATCAGCTCTAGTTGAGTACAGGCTCCAAATTATCCAGTCAGTCAGATTCATAGGCCTCCAATTGTATGACTTATTTTAATTGTTGCAAATAATGATGTCAAACTCACATCAGCAGAGCTTAAATACATGCGAATAATCATTTACACATTTTGCCTTTGCATCTAATGAAGAAGAAAATCAAACCCGAAAGTAAACAAATACAATTCTAAGGTTGCATTGGTCAATCTAATCAATCTAAAAGTAAAAGTCAATTAATGTCCAGCTTTAGGGGTAAAAAAAATTACGTCGTTTTTGATGTGTGAATACTTTAGATGGTTAAGATAATAGATGAATCAATTATAGCAGTGAAATGCCTGTTTCTTCCCCTTAAATGGTACCATATTTATAAGGAAAATGCATTTGCAAAATGCATGATATTATGATATCTGTGTGATATCATAACTGCAACTAGTGGCAATCCCATGGTTGTGTATGGTTCTTCCACATGCTACTGAGGCCCCTGTTTGTTAAATGAATAAACTGATAAATTGACAGTATGTCTTGTGTCTTCAGACTTCGATCATCCAATCCAATAAATGACAAGAGTCAGTAGCAGAATATTTTAAAAGTTTTTAATGGGTGCAACACAAAAATGTATTTTAATTACAGATTTGTGAAATAACAGTATACAATTCATTGCTGAGAAGCAGTGTTGCAACAAAGAAATAATTGACCATTTGTAAATTGCAGCTCGGCTTGTATCTATTTCTGAAAGTTCACACATATTAACAGTGTATTTTGAACTTCTATAAAATGAAGTGTATTTTTGTCTCTGCCTTGCTGCGTGTCTTATTATTCATCCTCTGCTCTAAGTCCATGTAAGATGACGCCAGCGTTAACATTCGGACTCACTCACCGTGGCTCCTCTTCTTCTGTAACATGAAGTAATTACATCTCTTTCCACTACACACCAGTCCCTCAAACACACCACACCCTCGTCTCCAGGCTCCAAATGTCAGCCTCATCAGCTCAATTATCCACCGACTTAAACAACATCCTTACATAACCTCTTCTGTTCTCTGATGTCTAAGAGCCTGGAGATGGCAAACTACCATTGCTACCGACGCACCCAAATTATTGTTTGTGTGCTTTATCACCTGCAAGAAAGGCCCATTTTAATTGACAGTATTATATTAATTACATATATTTTACTCATATACGCCACTTCACCATAGTGCATCTTGAAGAACCTTTAGAGGATTTAGTCGCGCCTGTTTACTTTATGTTTGCTTATGTTGCTGTCTCCCTGTTAGTCCAAAGGTCGTAACTGAGTTGAGTAACTGAGTCATTGCTGTGAATACATAATTGGTTTATTTGTGAATTCCATAAATAGATCCATCAAGGTCCTGTCACTCAAACATTTTCATTCACATTTTCACCCCACTCGTTTTATTTCCATTTCTCCACCGAGCATTGCATTTTATTTATGGATCAGCATTTATGGAGAAAAGATTCACTTTGATGAGGCAAAGCATCGCTGCAGAAGACTTATGATCTATTTTGGTGCAATCGCACATGGGACTCACGTGCATGGTAATATAACGCCCTTGATGTGTGCCCTTTGTCTCACAGAGGGAGAAAAAGCTGCACATGCATACATAATGGTGGGGGGGACTATTTTGAGATTTCTTTTTTTTTTTCTCTTTTGACTGTGCGATTCATTTGCCTGCTGGTGGAAAATAGATGTGAATCATTCACTATGGCAGATCTCCAGCATCCATTCACTCCCTTTGTGTGCCATTCTTCTGTCATGCTTTACTGTCACTCTGACGTTATGCCTCCTTTGCTCTCTGTTCTCATCTCCTAATTTTACCCTTTCATTTCTGCCAAATGTTACCCTTTTTCTCAGTACTCTAGCATCAGAGAAACAAACATATCTGGGCCATGGGATATTGCAATGATTTCCCAGGAAATTTCTGCTGTAATGGAGATTAATAAAAACAATATGTCTCTATAAGACTAAATAATAAGTTGACAGGAGTCCAGATCCAGTTTCAGATTAATTCAAATCATCATACTTGAACATGGGAAGGAGCACAAAACCTTGGTGCTATGTTAGATAAAAAAAGAAAATGATGGGAAACTTTCATATTGTCTATAAGATATATTTGGGATCATATCTAACTCTAACTTGCTTAATTTCTCCTCTATGTGATATAATTTTCTATAAAAGTTCTCCATGCAGACTACTGGTGACTGCAGCAACCTAGCAACCAAAGCGATCACAAGTACCACCGAATACCTCTTTGCAACAAATTGCCAAATGCCAGGAATCTCTAGAAGACGCTCGCCACTACACATTTACACTTTTTCTTCCTAGCAATCGGATGTTGCTATGGATTTGCCAACTGTCTATAGGCCTGTGTTGTCATGTCTGTGTTGCTGAAGTTTTGTAAGGTCTCAGTCACACAGGCCTAGTGACCCCATGGCAAAAGCCAAGCAGTCACCGGTCACTAGTGGGTTGCCGACCTATCTAACTTGCGCCCATTGGCTTATAAAATGTGAAGAGTCAGAATGTGTATGATCCTAGTGTTAGCTAAGAGTTAGTTGGTTGAAAAAAATTATGCACTTCATGATTGAACCTAATTGTATTGATTATAATGCATGTTATTATAATGCAAGGTTTTGAAATAAATAGTCACAAAAAGCATACTTTTGACAGATTATTCCAGCTAGTGATTAAAAGGCTTCATGCCCCCCTCTATTCCCAGATAACCCGGGGATTTATACAACCTGGTTCTTCTAAGTGTTAGGTCTTAAGTAAATATCAGAAAAAAGGGGCAGGGAACCCATATGGGAGTTTCAGCATAAAAATAATACTTTTTCTACCTCTTTTTTTTTTCTTTTTTGTGGTTTCCAGTTATTCCTAAACTGTTGCCTCTTGCCTGCTGGCTACTGTAGCAGAACTTTTAGCCTGAGGATCTTCGGCTGTGACACTTAACGTCCTCTGTAGCATCTTGTTAATGAAACCGGTTAGGTTAAGGAGCTTTAGCTAATCACTGCATTTTTTTAGGTTTTATTTCTCTTCCTGAATCTCTCTCTCCCCCACTTTCTCTCCGATTCCCTTTACTCAGTTTATTGCCCATTTCAGCTAAATCCACACAGCCCTCTGTGCCATTGTAGATAACACAGACTTGGCTCGGAGTCTCGGGGATCTGTCACTGCAGCATTACTGAATACAAACGTGCGACCATGACATGAGCCTTGACACCTACTGTAGGCCTATTTAATGTGGAGTGCGAGGTACAGTCATTTCTTGTGGGGCAAATATATTAAACGGTTTGTTAGCTGAATTTGGCTAAAGGCAGATAATAGCTTGGGTTCATTACCGTAGTCAGGCTTTGAGTAGACTTGCATATATCAACACTGTTCGCTCTCATCACCGCTATTTACTCTGCAGAGATGGTGTGTGTTTAAGCCTTTTG
The DNA here is from genome assembly GCA_015052665.1 of Apistogramma diplotaenia. NCBI lineage: Eukaryota > Metazoa > Chordata > Actinopteri > Cichliformes > Cichlidae > Apistogramma > Apistogramma diplotaenia. The sequence goes on from VOQJ01003168.1 coordinate 31,634, forward strand.
AGAATAGCAAATAAAAGAATCAGCAGGCATCATCAACTTTTTCAGCATTTCCATGATTTAACACCCATGGGGAGTTTGTTTTCAACATAATTTTGTATTATTTATGAGCTGTTGGCATCGTCTTTTGAAGCTTTAATTTTTTTTTACCATTCTCAAATGGTGCATCGTAATGATGTGTCCCCAGAATTTGTAATACTTCTATAATAAGACCTGTTGGTTTTCCTTTGATTTCTCTGTCCATGGTGCTGTGATGAGGTGAGGGATTGTCACTGGGGAGGCTGAGTTTCTGAGCAAGCTGGAAGGTGCTGCCAGCTAGACTCTTTAACCTTTATCAGAGTGCAGATAGCATCTCAGATAACCTTAAAAGACAGTGGGAGGGAAGGAGTGGGAGTGAGTGGGAGGGATAAAGAGAGGAGTTTGCAGGAATCAGGAAAGAAAGTATACAGTTGGTTGTTTTCTCCAAAGGTGGTGAAAAGTTTATATATAAAGCAACTTTCTAGATAAGACGTCACGAAGTGCTTTACAATAAAACATAAAGGGTTAAATAGGTAGTTGGTACAAAGTCAATGAATAGGCTATAGTGTGTGGTGAGAGCTTCACTATACAGCCTGTCCATTATGTTGAAATGTTGTTTCCTGTTTTAAACCCTCACTCCACTATCTTTATTTTCTCTCACTCTCGCCCTTTCAGCCTGGCTGTCTATCTGTCTGTCTGTCTGTCTCGTCTGTCTCTGCGTTGGACTGATAAGAAGGTGTCCGCCCTGTCTCGGAGGAGAAACCATGGAAACGTACCAGCCGCATGTTGACATCACAGCATGTTAAATATAACCGCCTCCCGTGCCACAGACAACTAGTTGTTCTGCCGTTGATCCTCGCCTGGCTATAAATACATGGTTTCCTTCCCATAATTGCAGCTCCAACAGGCTTGTTTGGATGGAGGGAGGAATAGGAAATGCCAGAGAGAAAGAAAGAGTGTGTAGTTTTTTTTTCTCTATCTGTGGTTGCGTGTTTGCCCAATTTGTGAGTGTCTGAGTGCATGTTTATACCCTCATTTGACTTTCTCATTACAACCCAATCAAGGAGATCGGTAGAGATTTCAGAACTCTGACAGAATCCCATTTAGGGCAAACAGACTCCAAAATTACCTCAAGTATTTACCCTCTCACTAATATACATTTCTTTTTTATATAAGCTAAGTTTAGTGAATGTATTCAGTGTAAACTTAGTCTGCTGTTTTGCTTCTGTGCTGTAATTACTTTAAACAACATGTGTACATGTAGACTTCCTGCTTTGGAAAATGCACTTGGTTTTCCAGCTACCATTCTAGCGGTTTCCTTTTTTCCTGGGAAGCAATTAGGTTGGCACTGTCCATTGGTTGTCCACCAACTCTCAAATGAACTAAAAAAAGTGACCTGCTGAAGAAATATTGGTAGGGATGTTTCTTGCCAAATCGGTGACAACATCCAACAACCAAAGATGACTTCAGGAAATCACTGCTCCAAGCTGTTTTTAAAAGTTGTACATTACTTCTGAGAGTGAAAAATTAAGCCAGGGTGGGGTTCCTATGGTTGCAAAAAGACTTATAATGCACTAGCATAGTGCGTGTGAACAGTTAGTAATGGAGTGATATCTACCAAATATAGCTTTATATGTATACACATGAAAGAGGAAAATGACTTTGACAAAACTAAAGGCTTGTGAGTGTCATTTATAAATTTTTCACTCATTCTTGTATGCATTTGTAAGATGTGAATATTTTCACTTATTTGATAACATTGCTAATTTACACGCCCTGGGTTACCAAGAAATTTCACTGCATACTACTGGTTGGAGGTCCGTGTCACTATGCTACCTCCTACTGCCGGTGGATTTATGCTTCCGTGTTCAATCTATGCCATGGGTACTTTATAACCAAAGACCCTTCTAAAACCTTATCCCGTAAATCACGCTGTAACCTGGTGTACACCTCTCTAGAAATGTAAAAGTACTCGTTATGTTGATGCAGCCCTTTAAGGATCTGAATGGCCCATTCAGTAACATTCCTTCTGCCAGCATTTATTTCTAATCAACTGCAAGACAATGGCTCAAATCAAAGAGAGAAACTCCAGCTAGTATTTTGACTGCAAGATGGCAACAGAGGTATAAATGTTTTAGTATCAGCCACTTGCATGTGCTACATGGAAGGCTCTACATATATCCAATTGACCTGTAAGCTAGACTATTGCAGGTTTTTCTGTCTGACAATCCAGCTACAATGTTTCTTTTTTAGCATAAAGGCTGTAGCAACTGATGTGAAGCACATTTCCCTAAGCATGAAACAATAAAAGAGCATCTGAAAAATTAACTCAAAGTAAAGATGCAAGTGCAGTGTTTGTCCCAAGTCTGTCTTCCAGTCTTTATGTAACTGTCACTGGTGGGCATGAGAGATGTTTGAGAGCACACAGCATTGCATGTTGTGACTCAGTCTCTTAGCAGCCACCTCATCTTCACAACCCTGCAGGCCCCCAGAGGCTGGTGCAGGCCCGACCAATCAGAGAGATGCCACAATGACCAAAAGGCCGGTGCTGTGCTGTCGCCAGCAGAGAAATGGTTTCAGTCTAGAAAACGGACATGTTTGTGTGTGTGTGTGGCTGTGCGCGTTTGTGTGCACTGTATGTGAATTTAATAGTCTCTGAGTGTGAAGTAAGAGAGGAGCTGCCTCTGTGTGTGGCTTTGTGTGTGTGACAGTAAATGTGCCTGTGCATGTGTCCTTTTCTATCCCATTGTCTCCTAATGCACTTTAATCTCTTTTAAACCTAGATGAGTTATTCTCCCTACCTTGCCACTCACATGCATACAGAAATAGCACTGGCAAAGATAATAACAATTAGTTTTGTAAAAACCGATTACTTAATGTAATTGCTAATTGATGATGGAGCAATTGCTGAACTTTAAAAAAGACTTATCTTCGCAGCAGTGGAATTTCTTGAACTTTAAATCATAGCAGATTGGCCATATGTTTCTCTGCTTTTTTTGCCAGCCGGAGTTCATTCCCAGCAAAGTTAAACTCATTTTACAAGGTCAATCTCCCACATGTATACATGACTTGAGGTTTATGCTACTATAAACCCATATGTTTTAAACCACAAAACCTAGAAAGCAACTTGGGGACAAAATCAGAAGGCAAACATTATACTGCAAAGACAGTGTAAAATCAGTCCAACCAAAGAAAATGCTCTTTTCAGGGAAGTCCAAACAAATATCACCCAATATAAGGAAGCCCAATGTTCAACATAAAAAGAACACCTGTTTCCAGTTTAGTTAATTTCATTGGTGGCACAGTGCAGCAAGCAATAAGCAGTTTTTTTTTGCTATGCCAAGGACTACCTTTAACACCAGTTGGACACTGAGCTACTGTGAGACAGACTGCTTCTGCTTCCATTTAGCCTCCACAGAAAGGTAAGATTACCATGAAACATACTGCAATTTAGCAGCAATGTGCACTGAATGAAGCAGCGCATAGTCCGGCAAGATCACACATCCCTTTTAATCAGAATTGAAGTATTAGCCCACTTTCTTAAAAAGAGGGTGTTATGTTATATGGCACACACACTAAATTAAGGGGCAGCCAGTGGGGTTTAACACCATCTCTACCTCATAAACCATACCTGTTGTAACTAACTTTCACCTAACTATAAGCTGTACCAAAAAGGAAAGTTCTAAGCCTAATCTCACAGGTAGAGAGGATGTCTAACTCCCGGAGCTGGTCCCACAGGACAGGGCCCTGATAGCTGAAGGCTTTGACTTCCCTTCTGCAGACTGAGAGTGTTTACATTTTACTTTCACTTGCTGTTTTCTTTCATTTTTACTTGCTGTTTGATTTAGATTCAAGCACAGAAAGTCTTGGTTAGGTTCAAAGAATAATGTCTTGCAGTCATCAGGCTTTAATCAATATCTTCATGATAAGTCAACCTGTAGTTAATGAAATGCTTCTCTGTGGCATACCGAACTGGTATTGCCATTTCTTGAGCAATCCTTTACCAATGGAATTGCTTGAAGCTCCTTGTGGCACTCAAATTTGCCAAATCGTCATGTCACCAGAAATTGTAATACTTTCTTTTGATATACAGCTTGTGGACATGGCATCCAGTTATCCTAAAAGGTCACAGCGCCAATTCCAGGAAACGCTGATTTACTGAGTCAATGTGAGCAGACAGTGACAAAGCTTGGTCTTTTGTCCCTGCGTGCTCCTTTGTGTTCTTTCTTTAATCGACAATGTCATGTGAAAAAAAAAACTGCAAATGCAAACTCGTATCTAGGTATTAAATGTTGCTTTATAAAAAATAAAAAAAATCCTGCCCACAGCAGAATCCAGGAGACTGGCAGCTAAACTTAGACTGCACTTTGTATCTTGTAAAATCATTAACAGAACCATGATGCTTTCCATTGATTTCTGTGGACTTTGTTTTTTACTTCCTAAACACTGAAATGTGAGGATCTGCACATCTTCAACGCTCACTATTGCAACACTGAGAGATAAGGGAGTCTTAATGTAGGTCAGAAAAGGAGTGTAAGGGGCACAGTTTTATCTCCTGCATGAGTTCATGGAGTACTGGATATATACCCCAGTTACATGTACTTTACCTCTGTTTGAGTTTAGGAGACTTGAAGAAGAAATTGGCCCTTTATTTTCTTTTTTTTTTAAGCAACCTTGATCCACTTGAGTGAGGAATGAAGCAAAAGGAGATGGATGTTACTGCCTCTGCTGTAGGAACGCGCACACTCAATTACAATTTCTAAACAAAGCATCATTAGGTGTCGGGTCTCATTAAGGAAATGCACCGCATCCTTGTGGTCGCTGGTAATCTCCTGATCTGATTCAGAATTGATCCTTAAATCAAAATAATTCTCAATTCAATTAAAGAAAGGCATCTGTGTATAGCTCTTGCGTCAGTGAGCTGTTTACCAAACCATTAACTCTTGTTCTTTTCCCCTTGAATGGCAAATAGAAATAACACAGCTTTGATGATAGTCATTGTGTGACCAGTAGAAGAAGCAGAAAGGGCTGTGTTGCATTACTCAGTTTAAAAAAAAAGTCATTTGTGTTAATGATTGTATTTATTAAACAAAAAAAAGTTCCTTGCAGTAAGTTGGAAGCATCTTGCAGGTATTTAAATTGCAATCTGTGGAGAAAACCTATTCTATAATAGCACTATTATCAGAGAAAGGCCATTGTTTTCTAAAATGCCCCACAAGAACAAACCTTTAAAAATAAGTAAAATCGTATAGAGTAATTTTCTTTTTACCACAACAGTTTACTGAAGTTCTGTACTGCCTCAGTCACATTGCCCTACAGACCAGTTGTTAATAATTGATATAGAAAAGGAAAAAAAAAAAAAAGAACATTTTATCAGCGATTGCAGCTTGCCGGCAGCAGCATTTATTAGTCCAAAAAAAAAGAAATGTATTTTCCATTTTTCTTCTCCAATTGAAAGTCATTGATAACTGTCTACTGAATTCTAAGTGTGAATCTGTTGCTCACTGGGTGCCAGCAGCAGCAGCAGCATTACAGTGTAATAGTAGTAGCACAGCAAGACAAATGTAGGCAGTTGCCTGAAATCCTCCTTTAACCCCACATCAGTAATTTCTATCCATCATTTGCATTTCCTGTCATATGGAGTACAGCTAGCGAGTGCTGCAGCGATGCTTTGTTGAGACATTTACTTTGGGCACATCACCTGCCCCTCATATCTCCTCCTTGTGTGCTGTAATAGCCTGGCTGTACTTGACAGTGTGTTTTTTTGCCTCAGGTGGTTGTTGTTTCCACCTGTAATGGGAACAGTTGCATAATATTTGCATATTTTGCAAGCATTGTTGTAGCTTGTGTTGAAAATTGTTGAATTAGCTCCCTTTAAAGGTATAAATCCAACATGTCCAGAGACTGCCAGCACCCTCTAGCAATGACTCACTAACTGCTCAGGGAATACACATTTTTTCTGTTGCAACCAGCAGTCACCAATGGTCTCTAGGTATGTGTGTGAGGGGCCCAGAGTGTACAGTTGGTGCTAGTCAGCACACACTTTTTGTCGATG
>VOQJ01003168.1:37723-56711 GCA_015052665.1 Apistogramma diplotaenia
CTCATGCTTGTTGCTAATGTAGATCTCCTGTTGTTGGGGTACAAATTATTCACAAAATACTTCACCATTGTCTTTCACTGTCAATAAACCCACAGTTCGCTCAAACACATTCACAGAATTGATCCATGTAAGTCTTTGTACTAAAAGACTTTTTAAATAAATTCTCCAGAAACGAACTTAAGCTGCCTCTAAATTTAATCAAGCAGGTCCTGTAAACAGCAGTCTGTGTGCATTATATTCTGCAGGCCCATGCAATCTTATCCTACAGCCTAGGAGATAATTGCTTGGGGCACCAACAACAGCAAGAAATTACCTACCCAGCTTTCACTTGAGCTGCTGTGGGATGTGAATTGGATAGGAAAATTGCCTTCTGGGGACTCTCCCATACTATAGAAATCATTCTGTATGGATTATATGTTGGTTACCTATGATCACATGAATAAATATAAGGCTTTCTTACATTGTGTGCATTATGTATATTAATTCTCTGTGCTTTTTCTGTGATCTCGTGTGTGGATATTTATAGTCTCTCCGATTTGCATATTGATGCATTTTGGCAAGCTTCCATTTAGCAGCGGCACACAATGCTAGAAAAGTGAAAGCATGTCTGTGTCTGTATGAGTTGAGCTATATTAAAGGACCCGTGACCTCCACAGCCATTCACACCTCTGGACAGTTGCACAGCAAAGATTTCTTCTTTCTATTTACTGCCATCTTCTTTGAAGTATTAATATGAAACCTGCTGAACTTCTGTAACCTAACTGGTAGGTTTTTACGGAGGAATAACATTGCTCACAGTGTGACCTAGTTTGAGCTTCTGTGCTCCTCTTGCATGACTTCAAAAATGCGGGCCGGTGGTTATTAAGAGTTAGGAGTACTGACGAGGATTGGGGGGGGCTTGTGTTGGATTTGTGAGATGAAGCGGATGAAGAGGCATTTATTTATTTAAGATATAACATATCTTAGAAGAATGTGGCTACTTTTAGCCACTAGTGGCAGTATCATACTGCTTTTTAGCATATTTGCCAAGGGTCCATCTTTATAGTTGTTTTTGTCTTTTTAGGTTTTCATAATTGCATGTAGCATAAACTGTGTTCTGGCAAAGTTGTCGTTTTATAAGAAACATGTGAAGCTTGTAGATTTGGGGCAAGTAGGTGCAACCTTTGGGTATACGTGTGTGTATGAACATAAAAGATGGATGATATGTGACTGCTGCATCATTTCCATGAGGCTACAAACAAAGTCATTCAAATGGGGTGTTAATACAAGCTTTTTACATGCTTTTTCTTTCTGCCTCAGTATTTGTCTTCTTCCATTTTCTAAATCTACACGTTGTAGAAAGACACACAAGAGTCTCACTATACCTGGACATAGTTCCAGAAATATATTTTACTCCCAACCAAGTAATATAATTGATAGTTTTAACAGTTTGGTTGTTTATCCTGCTATCACGTCAGTTTATCAACACACTCTTAGTGAAGAATGGAATCCATCTGTTTGCATATGTGGCTAAAACTGGGGAAGTAACAAGTCGGAGGTTTTGGCTGCACTTACAAGGTGAAAGTGTTACACAACTTGGCCATGTGATTGCTTTCTTTTTACAGCAGCGTTGGGGTCACCCACACAAGTTCAAAAATATCCACCAGCTGGTGAATGATGATATGAGAGGTTGGTGGAGTTACAACTAAAAGACTTTATTGCTAGGGCTTCCCCTTCAGGCCACCCGGCCAGTCTTATATGCGCTGTGATTTCCCTTCCTTACCTTTATTACCTTCTTCTCGTCTCCTTTCAGCCTTTTCCATCACATGACCATTAGATGGGCTTCAAGTCTACTACATCGGGTTTTTCCCCCCCGAGGTCATAATGACCAAAAGTAAATCCGGGATTTCCGGGATGTGTCCCACAAGTGGGCACACTCACATTGACATTTATAAATTCTAGCAGCATAACCCTGAGCATGAGGTGTCCATCCTGTTTTTTGTTTTCATCTCATATGATGTACTGTTTATTTTATGGCCCTCTTAAACAAATAACCATTACACAAAGCATTACTGGGAAGCCATCAGCAGTGCAGACCTGTTCGTTTTATGTTTAGTGGAGAATACTTCAAAAATTAAAAGTTAATGTTGAGCAGTGATGGCGTCTAACAGCAAAGAAGTGAAATCTCCAACGCTCCGTTGCCGTATTGATATCCCATAGCGACTTTGTAGTTAATTTTCCGGAAGAAAAATCTCTTGTATTTCTCTTCGGCGAAAAGGTGAGAATGGCCTTTGTTTTGGATTGTAGATAATTGAAAATGTGCAGCTGAAAACCATTGTTGGCTAAATTACATAATGACTTTCGCTCAATTGCAAAGGGCATGTTTATATTTTCCACTGAGCGACAGTGGAGGGCAGAAATGCCATGCGCTCTTTCTCTCACTGAAGGGATTTTCTTTGCGGTTGCTGCAGCTGCTGCTTTTCTGACTGACTGACCCCTCTCCTCTTTACACCCTTCCATGTCCCCAAGGTCACATGATTCTCTTAAGATCCAACCTTTGACCTCCAACAACCTGTCATCTCGGGTTGCTATGGAGACACATGTCCTCAGAACCAACGTGGCATCTTGGCGGTTTATTTTTAACTGCCCGGCTGCAGCCAGCTTACTGGGCTGAAATGGGGGCTAAAGTCAAGCTGTTGGGGGAGGTTCTGGGGACATTTAGGGGCTTCCAGAGTGGGGCTTCCCAGCTGTAGTGATATTCTGCCAAGGGTGTCCTAGCAGGAATGTGAGTCATGCATCCACAAGTTAATACAACATTATGTCAGCCAACATTAGATACTACTGGAACCTGGAAAGTCCTTCAGCAAGTAGGCCGAACAGCTGGAGATTGGGGATTTCACATAGCTAAAAATGCTGCCAGTGTCCATTTGGTTTAGCTTGTGGATGTAGTCCTGTTTCCTTTTACAAAGCAGGTGTTAATGTAAAGGCTACAGTGTCCCCGGATTCGTCTGTTGCAGGACTACAGGGGTAAAACCTGAATTTGTTTTCAGGAGTGTGTGTATACATTTGTCTTCTTGTTTGTGAGCACCTGTTTGCAGAAGTTTATGTGTTGTTTTCAATGAATTCTCTTATTTCCAAGTAAGAAAACAGCTTCCATGCGTTGCAGCTTTCCAAAATACACACTTTCTGGAAACCCATATGACAGTATTAGCTCAGATAATATTCTCCAGTGTGTTAGTCTCGTATTTATGATATGCTTAGTTTGAGAAAGTGCCTATCCCAGTGGAAACTCTGAGCTTTCTGTTTATCATTTCCTATCTCTTGTGGCCAAGACGGAAAGAAGAAGTGAAACATTGCTATCTTGTCACTGATGTGTTTGTGTCCTCAGCAGCTGTTGTGTACATGATTCGTCAACACCTGCGTTCGTGACATTTATTTCAAGTCATGTTTGTACTGTTATACCACGAGATGGTCAAGGAGTATTTGGAAATATTTTGGTCAACCATTTGCTGTGTCTTGATAAAATGTCAGACAAGTTTGGTTTTCCAGGCAGCAACTAGGAAAAAGTAAAGCATTTGAGAGTAAATAACAGCGTCTCTATGACTTGGTACTAAAATGTTTTGTAAGGAAGATAATTATTCATAAAGATATATGAATGCCAAATGAGGGAGGAGAGGGTAAAGTCATTAATTGCAATAATTTTATGTTCAATTAAATAATTTTTGCTCTTTTTATTTGTGTGATTTCCTCTCCCATTGCACATCTCAATCTAAACTTTGCTTTTGAGGTTTCCATTTTCCAGATACTGCATTTTCATGTTTCATGAGTTTCAGTTTGGCAGTGCAATAAAGAATTTATAAACTCTGCATATGAAAAACAAAAATAACTCTTGATTTGATTTGGCTGCTGTCCCCTTCAAGTCTTCATCCTTGTGAAATCCTGCACAGATTTCACTGTGTTTAGATCACTCCCTAGTAGTAACTTTGTGACCACTTGCACTTGAAGATTTGTGATCTTCCCAAAAGAGTACAATCTTATAAAGAGAGCAAAGAGAGCAAACGCTCTTCTCCTTGTTTGTCAACTGGTGATACCACCTGGGTCTCCAGCTTTGAATCAGAAGATCCAGAAAGAGTTCCAGTGGAAATTCAACACAGAATGGGAAAAGATGCAGGCTGAGGATTGTGGCGGCACACAAAAACAGCCAAGCAATGATGCAATCCAGAACATCTGGACTTTCCCTTATCTGAACATCACTGTCTGCAAATATCTCTCAAATCTGCCCAGAGAAATATAGTTTAGTTTTTTGAACAGTTGCTGATGCGTACACTGCAGATAAACAATGCAAACCTCTCAGCTGTGAATGGAAAAACCACACACACCTATACTGTAGGTGCAGCTTGGCCAGTGAAATTTGCCCCCTTGGTGAGGCCAGCAACTTTATCTTTAGACTGTAGCGATAACACTGTGTGATTGATCAGTCGTTTCTTGCAAACACAGGGGAGTTTTATCAGACGGTTAGTTGTTTATGAACGTGCAAAAAGTGAATATTTATCTGTTTGCATTGCGAATAATTCAAAGCACGGACGCAGTGCGATATCTTTAAGCTAAAAATGCATAAATAAGGATAGATACTTGAAATCTGTTTTCATGCATGTGAATGTAGAAGTTTTGAAACTGGTGTGTCACATGTCACAAATTGGAAAGGTTTTTGAAACACAACTTAACTGCAGAAGGAGCCCGGGATGCGTGTCAGCGCAAATCTGTGAATTTCTTTTGATTTGGATGACTCTTCACATGAGGATTTGTTACTTTTTTAAAGATATTTTCTGTAGGCTATAAAGAAATAATGGTTTTATATCTTTTTTAAAGGGTTTGGGTGCTATTTTCACATTTTATTAAACTGATCACAATAAACATGTAGACCAGTAATGTGGTGAGAGGGAGGTGACATGTAACAAGTCCTCGTGTAATTTTGTGCCTAAACATTATGACATACACTACCTACTACTCTGCTCACATGCTGCTTTCACAGCCTGTACATTAGGTAAATTCAATTTAAAACAAATGCAGCCTACATTACACATCCATACACTGTGCAGTTTGTTCTTAAAATAGCATTTCATTCTGCCTAATTAGCCTGGCGGATCCACTAATGGAGTCGAGAGTTGCCTGTGTTACATCATGTCAGTGAACTTGAAACAGACATTCAGGAGGTCACTGTGACACCTTAGTCATACTGGTGGCCTTACAGAGGATTGGCTTTAAGAGCTCATGGAAACTTTTGCTGTCTGACTTTTCCCCATGTGTCACAGTATCATAGAGCGTGGAGTAGGACCTAAGACCTGCTGGGCTGACACCAGTAGGTTGTGTTTTCCACTCATAGGGGTTTAAACAGTTTAATTTGCAGACATTATCTCTGGCTTGTTGCTTGACTATTTTTTTAATCTCTTTTTCAGAACAGATGCGTTGGCCATGACCTCTCACTTGTAACAGTTCAACATAACAATATGGAGAGTGAACCAGAGAGAGACTGGTAGTTTTATTCTGCTGATGCAGAGGTTTTTGGAGCATTCCTTCTGTGCCCGAGGCATGCTAGTATACTTTCTGTTCGTTAAAGCATAAGCTGTCAATTTTAAACAAAGATTCTGTGGGAGGTGGGGGGGGGAGCAAAGAATTTCTCATTGATGCATCCCAAGGTGGATTTTCGGACTCTCTCTTTAGTGTTAAGGCTAAAGTGTTTTGATTCGCGAGTAATCTCCCCCCACTTTTTCATCTAATGGTCTGGTCCATGCCTACTGAGGATGACTATGGTGATGTCAGAGCAAAGAGCTCAAAGCGGCTTTGGTGGGGTGCGGGGTGGGGAAGCTAGAGGTTAAAGAGGTGACACAGAAAACAATCCACAACATGAAGAAAGATGAAGACGGTCATATGTAGACAGCTACATTAACATGCATGAGCACAGGCAGCGAAGCATGTGCACATATCCATCACCCTCTGTAGTCACTTCTTCAAAATAGCCTACTGCACAGAGGGATTAAGACACACTCACGCTAGATGCCAGCAGGAAATTGTCAGACATTTGTCCTTGTGCACTGGGGCTACTGCCCTCGCATTGGCTGAATAAATATTCACGGACGGATTGTAGAGATTTGGGTAAACAACTGAGGTGCTTGACTATTGGATGGAGTGGTGTTTTACTCCCATCATATTAACTATTTTCCTATTGGTCAAAAATTCATGTTTGGAGGGATTTAAAGAAGCTTTAGCTACTGGATGAAATGATTTGAGTGCTCTACTCCCATGCAGTATTAGCACAAGTCTTCTTCAGGAACATGTTGACTATTGACATTAAATGAGGTCTTTACTTTCATGGAAAGAGCTGAAACCATTTCCTGGTACAGATGTCCAGAGAGGTGGGTCATCTCAGGGGGGCAGAACTTTGCATCTCTTCACAGCCTGATTAGCAGCACAAAGATGTTCTCTGAAGGGCTGAAAAATATCTCGACACAAACTCAACAATGGGGATCACTGAATTCAAAAGAGGCGTCAATGTCTGGTTATTGCTGGCATGTGAGGATCCAGAGAAATTGCTCACTGTACAACAATGAGAAGCACCAACATTGTTCTCGTGCATATTCATATCCCCGATGATTTCTTCCCTTGGAATGAAATCAATAGGCAAATGCCCTCTTTACAATTGGCTGGAGTGGAGTTAGAGTTGTGTTTATTAGGGTAAACAAGCTGTGCTCCAGAGATAACACTGAGGCCATTCACCCCACCCTGGCATTGAGCTGATAGTAATACCAGCCTGCACTCACACACCGACACACAGGCATCATTCAACTCCTCTGTTCCTGTTTTCCTCAATGCATCGCTGCACAAACCAGTGAGGTAACACGAAGCAAAAGAGAAACAATACAAATGCCCTGCAGCGTCCCCACAACAGGATTGTCACAGCTCTAGGGTCACCCTTGGCTGTCATCCTCATTCACACACTGTAGGTTTTCACAATGGTGCCCAACATTATGCCCAGACTGTGCTTGTGACCCGCCCCAAGTAATGACCTCATCTGACAGCACAGCTGCCAGTAGGCAGCAAACTGCTTATGAAACGAGGCCATTCTATCCCTAAAATTCAGGGGTTGTGCAACTGGAGTGGGAGCACAGTGTGCCCATGTGTGAGTGTAAGTTTGTATGTGATAGAAATTCTGCGATTATGCAACAAGGTTGATATTATAGCTGCAAAGAAATTCAACCGAATTTTGTGCCACATTGTGCTTCAGAAGGACGGTGTTTTGTGCCCACACATGCACACACACAGACACACATTCTAAGACCACAGTTGTGAATAATAGATACTGAAGTGATGTGTCAAAGTCCTTGGAGTGGCCTGGAAACAGAGTGCAGATTAAATGTGCACCAACCCTGACCTCAGCCAGACCGTGTTACACACCCACACACAAACAGGCGCACACAATCCCACGCATGCAGTCTGCTATGATGACAACACTCTCCCTCTGACCAATGAGATATGCGGCAGTTAGCACAGCTCGGGCGAGCAGCGTCATGACAGAATATGAATTTGAGTTACTTTCACGCTGCACTCACGTTACACTCATTCATATACTGCTGCACCAGAGTTCACGCAGGCGGTTAATTTGTGAGTGGTTGCCTGTGCAGACTAGTATAGTCTGTAGTAATTATTGATGTTATTCAGAAACTGCAGGCTTGATATTTCTTTTTATGGCTTCCTACTTTTCCTTTATTACCTGTGAAGAAAATTACGCAAATCACTTTCAAGTACACTTGAATATCTGGCTTATTTTGTTGCACCAGGAGGAGCTCGTGTTCTTCAAGGTTCTTTTGCTTCTCACCTTGTCAGCTGAGAACAAACATGACCTCCTTGTTGATAATTGCACTCATGAACACATTCCGTTTTCCAGTGCCTTCAAACTTCTCCTCCTCCTCCTTCAAAGAGACCATGAAAAATTAAGCAAGCCTTGCGTCATCATTTGTACAGGTAACAATGTTGGCGTGTCAAGCCAAGGTATCTGATCCTTTCTTCCAATGACATGATGGAATATGTTAGGCAGTGTTAGCTTCCACCAGGTAAAGCTGCAATATTGATGAAGAGGGTGAGGCATTCTTTCCACTGCCTCAACTCCAACCGGCTCCTCCTCTCGTTGCCACGTTCCGATCATTTGATACATTAACGTGCCCGTGCCGTTGGGCGGATGGATGGTCGGGCGAACTGGGCAAAGCGGAGTGGAGAAGGGAAGGGAGGAGAGGAGCGCGGCATGCTGCACATTTTCCATCTGTCATGAAAGTGGAGCAGCTCATTACCACAGAGTGCTCTCTACTGAGGTGACCTGAAAAGACAAGAAGTGTGTGCGTAGGTGCAGGTTCGAGAAAATGGACATATAGTATTAATGTGTCCTAGTAGTGCCTTTCTAACCCAGTGTGTCCAGACTCGTGTGCAACTTGGCTGTGGAAGTGTGTAGATGTCTGTGCTAATGTCTGCACTGTAAATTTAATCATACGTCTTCATTTTGAAGAATAAGAACAATCACTCTAGCAGAGCTATCCCACTACATGACTAACAAATGTAGGCATCAAAGTGATTCAATTTCTCATAATTGAGGCGACAGTTTCCTCTATTCCAACTGTCCATTAGTCCACTTAGATAAGTCATCACCTATAAAAGCATATATATGAATTGGCCACAACATTAAAACCACCAATATTGTGTTGGTACCTCTTGTGCTGCCAAAACAGGCGTGGGCATGGGAGTGCTGGAAGTGTCCTGTGGTTACTGGCACAGGGACATTGGCAGCAGATCATTTTTGGTCCTGTGGGTAGTGCGTCACGGTATATGCCTGATAATATGAGCTTGTTCCAACACGTTCCACAGATGCTCCATTTGATTGTGATCTGAGAAGTTTGAGCTCTTCTTGAGCTGTTTTTGCAGTCTGCTGAACTCTCATCAGGAAGTGTTACCATGGGAGGGTGGTGGGTGCTTGGTCTTCAACAATGTTGCAGTGTGTGTGTGTGTGTGTGTCCAAATAATATTAACATGAATGCAAAGACCCAAGGATTCCTAGCAGGACATTGTGTCAGTTCAACATGAGTGTAACAAAAAGGTGAGGTCCTGGGGTCGTAAATTTGCTATCTTTTCTTTGTTTTTTCCATTTGTAAGTGATTGTCAGGCTACAGGGACTAAGCGTGGTGAAAAGAGCCCTTTTTCCTGCGTAACTTATAAGAAGATTGTTTGCAGATAGTTTTTTTCTCCCTCAAAGCCTCGCAGCAGATTAGAAATGAGGGGACATTGGTTCTTTTGCAAGGAAATCCACCTAGTACACCTTGTGATGAACATAAACAGTCTCCCTTGAGCTTTCTCTGTATGCTTGATCCCCAGGGTTTAATGTCCCAGCTGAGAATTCAGCATGTCAATTTGTGACTGTGCTTGAGGGCACTGCAGAAGCAGTGGGTCTGATATAGGATGGCAGGCAGAAAGAGAGAATGGGGGGGGAGAGGGAGAATGAAGGCACAGCAGGGAGAGTAGGAGAGAGAACAGAAAGATAAATCTGGAGGGACCTTGCAGATTGGTAATAAAGCCTCTGTGGCCAGATGTCTATCTGAATAAAAAAGCTATTTGCAGTTGTTTTTTTTTCTTTTTATTTAATTCAACCAACAACCACATTGAAAGATAAGTAGAGCTTTGTCAGAAAAAATTGATGCTGAGCTTTTCAGACTGAATCTGGAAAAAAGGTCCTTACAACAGCAGGATACAAGCTTCAGACAAACCTCAGTGAACAATTTGCAGCTCACTGTGAATCCTTCAGCAGGCTTTACCACTTGTGCCTCACCTGGAATTAACTTCCCTTCCTCGCTCGACCATGATGATTGATTTCAAGGTCTGACTGCAAACCTATCCAAACTGTAGTTGGCGAAAGATTCTGCTCTCAATAGCCATTTCATAATTTGTGTTCCCTTCAGTCTGACAGAAAGGATACCATAGAGGGCATAATTGATTACCTGCTGTGTCCTTGTTATGTCTACAGCCTTGGAGCTGCACGGTGCTGGATGTTGTCGCGCTTCCAGCTGTAGTGCATGGCTGTCGGGGTTAATCAGAAAACAGGCCATAACCTGTTTGATGTTTCAAGCTTGATCCTAAAATGGAAACAGTTTAGGGCAGCAGTTTGAACATTAACATTAAGCTCATCTGCAAAAATGCTGATGTGATGAATATTAATGCAGGATTGGTCAACCACTCTGCTGGTGTCACAATCTGCTGCGGCAGGCAAGGCAGAGGGGACCGCAATGCAGGACAGGAAGTGAGACCTAAGCTTAAACTTCACTTTATTGAAAACACTTAATAAGGTTGACACACGAAAATCATTTGTAATACTTGAAAACCAGGAACTCGAAAACACAAACTACACAGCAGGAAGCCAAACTTATGACTATGCAGACGAGCAGATAATAAATACACAAAGGCTGATGAGCAGATTCGCAAGTGTACAGCTTAGCAGTACACTTAGCAGGTTCTGGTAAGCTGCAGTAAATCAACAGCACCAAAGTAAAGGATTCCTGGATTTCAGCCCCAAGAGAAATAGGATCCTCTACATCTTATCTTCTTCACTAAAATTCCATGTATTCAATTATTTATTTCTTTTGCAATTAACAGGTCATTATGTTTCCAGATTGCATCATCAGGTCTTACTCAAAGGAACTAAATTGCCAGCTAATCATGATACTGTTTCAACTTGTTTGTGCATATACAGCATGAAAGACCAAAGGTCGCAGTTC
Organism: Apistogramma diplotaenia; assembly: GCA_015052665.1. Taxonomy (NCBI): domain Eukaryota; kingdom Metazoa; phylum Chordata; class Actinopteri; order Cichliformes; family Cichlidae; genus Apistogramma; species Apistogramma diplotaenia. The sequence goes on from VOQJ01003168.1 coordinate 48,511, forward strand.
AGTGACTGTAACTTCTGGTAGAGCAAGCTTTATCTTTGCTAACACTTTATTTCTGTCTTTACTCTAGAAAATGTTTGGGGTTTATTTTTAGCATTTAATGAAATACTGTATAGTAAATGTAGCTGGGGTTAGCTTTACTGGTTAGTCTTTTTAAGCCTGCCTGCTCTTAAAAATTGATTCCACATACTTCATCCCCCCTCTCAAACCTATGAGTGAAAAATCTATCTGGAGGTGGTTTATAGAAGACACTCGTTATGGGTCCTTTGAACTTTGAACATTCTGGGGGGGATGGAATGCAAGTCCAACCCTAAGCCTAAGAGAGCTAAATAACCTTGTGCTAATACAGCATGTCGATAAGCTTTTAAAAGCTCAAACGCTAATCTTCATAACTTATGAAGCATTGAAAATCTACAATAAGCAAAAGATTTGTCTGCTGCAGCAAATAAGTGTTAAGTTTTAATCTGTGAGTGGGTGTGTTGGAGTCTGCAAAAGGTTAACCCCAATCAGTATGGAAATAACTCTATGTTGTATTGACTAGACGGCTACTGTATGTCCTAGGCTGACCTAGTGAACCATGTGCATACGATCCCTCTGCTAGTCATTCAAACAACAGCTGAAGCAATATGTTAGTGGCCAAAGCAATCACAAGGAGGCTTTCCCAACCACTTGGGGAATACACATTTTTCCCTAGTGACAGGTAGTTTCAAGTGAGTCACTGACTGGTCTATAGGCTTATGTAACTGGAACTTTAGCAATCATTTTCCCAACCACTGCCATCTACCTCCAGCAGTTGGGGAATATTCATTTTTCCCTCATGACTTGTGTTTGCCAGATGGGCACAGACTGGTCTCTAGGCCTGTGTGACTGGGGCCTTACTCATTTGACCCTACATTGTCACCATGATTGTCACACATCCAAAATTGCGGGCAAGTTAACATTAATGGTTAGCTTTCAAAAGAAATACACAGAATATGTTGAATTGACTGTCCGCATACAGGCTCAAGTATATTAATTAAGCAAATTAAATCAGCCGTAATATAATATGTATGATAAATCTAACATGGGCTCTGGCTTCTCCAGTTTCCTCCCACAGTCCAAAGACATGCACTTACTGGCTTTAGGTTAATTGGTCACTCTTAATTGCACATAAGTGTGAATGGTTTTGTCTCTCTGTGATTTGTCCTGCGACAGGCTGGCAGCCTGTACAGGGTGTACACTGCCTCTCACCCTATGACAGCTGGGATAGGCTCCAGCCCCGCGTGACCCTGAACTTGATGGATGGATGGATGGATGGATGGATGGGTGGATGGATGGATGGGTGGATGGGTGGGTGGGTTCTGGCTAACATTTGGCATGTAGCACCAAACACGAGGCACAGCTGCTCTGAATGCCATTAGTTTGACATTTCAAAAAACACAGATTAAAATTTGGCATTATCATGTCATGGAATTGAAAGTTAAAGACCACCAAAGGTAATATATACATAGGCTATATGAAAATGCAGGACAGTATGTCTATTTTTTCAAGACACAGATGTTTTGGGGCACTCTCTGTGTCTCAGATATCAAGTTGTTTCACTGGATAACCATATGCATTTATTCTTTATGAAGAATCATTTCTGTCCTAATAGCTTGTAACACTTGAAGTTTAGCACCAAGCCAAGGGAGTTCTGAAACCATTAGGATATATCCTCTGATGAGTGGCTACACAGAATTTTGCAAAAGTTCATTCGACAGTTCAGATAGTTCAGTCTGGAGGAAAAATTTTAAGTGACTGACCATCACTTGTACAGATAAAGAGATTTAAAAAGCTGCTGTCTGTTTGGGTGATTCAGATCTGGTATGTGCAGCTTTGTCCCCAGGGATAGGGTTAGGCACACATGTGTTGGTTGGTGCAGTGACTGAGTGTGTGTGGTTGTAGCGGTGTTCATAGATGTGCATCCAAAGTGGTGTGTTATTGTGAGAGGGAGGCAGATTAAACTTTGCTGCCTTACCCTTCTCGTTCTCTTGACTGCACATGAACTCCTTTGCTCACTGGTTACTTCTCTGGCTGAAAACGAGCTCATGAACTCCAACTGAGTCTCTCAACTCTCTCTCACACACATGCACACACATACAAAAACACACTCGTTCCCTGGTAGAATCTCCTCTTCCCTTCCTAATTGCCCCGAGGGCTTACTGGACCTTGGCATTCCACTCACTCCACACTTTAAGTTTAGCTGCTCGCCTGTGTCAGGGCATGACAGGCTCACCACCCCGTATGTCCAGACAGCGACACCGCTTCATGGCAACACATTAACACTTTAGCCGCTCCCGCAAGCGCACCATGATGAGCAATGGCACTGAGACAGGTAATGATGTAAGCCTCCTTGCAGTCGTTCCGGCCACAGCTTGTTTTGATATCATTTTCCCTCTTGGTATTTTTGATCAGGTATGTGTTTCAGCTAAACTCAGGGACTGATTTGAGCAGAATTTCCTGTTTTTTTTAGAATAAAATTACTTTTATTTCAAGGTAAAATATGAGTATCACTGTAGCTACAGTTCACTGGGTTTATTTTATTTCCAGTTTGTCTAGTTCTACCCGAATATCATAGCTCTAATGGCTCATTATAAACTAAATGTGCCATTTTCTTATATTTTAAGCTGGATCATTAAAATTATTAAAATGTTTTACTGCAGTTTAAAGCAGCTAAGCCTCACAGGGCATAACTGCCACATGAAACGCTTCTCTCAAGTACTTAGAGAAAAACCACCTTCTTAGGTCGTAAATAACTGGCTTCTCAATTAAAGTCAGTATCAGTTTCTTCCTCACTATGTTTGAGATTAGATATCATAGATCCTGTCTTTCTTTGATTTTGATTGGTCAGTAAGAGAGAAATGGCATTAATGAGTGCAGCAGTGTTTTAAAAAAGTTGAATTATTTTCAATTAAAAGTAAGCGCAGCTGGGAAAGGAAAGGTTTAAAAAACACTTTGAGTGATGTCGGCACTGTGCTTCATAGGATTTTATGTGCATGTCTGCTGTCCTGTCTCTCTCTCCTCAGCCCCAACCAGTCACAGCAGATGACTGCCCCTCCCTGAGCCTGGCTCTGCTGCAGGTTTCTTCCTGTTTAAGAGGGAGTTTTTCTTTCCCACTGTCGCCAAGTGCTTGCTCATTGGGGTTCATTTTGACTGTTGGGGTTTCTCTGTAGTTATTGTAGGGTCTTTACCTTACAATAAAAAGTGCCTTGACGCAACTGTTTGTTGTGATTTGAAGCTGTATAAATAAAATTGAATTGAATTGAAATAGTCGCTGCTAGTGTAAAAAAATGGCTGTGGACACAGAGCCCTACTCAGACTGCTTCAGGTTTTTGGCAGCACCTAGGCATGGATAACAGACCTTAGACACATGATCCACTGAGACATCACCCACTGGTTTATGGACTACTGTTTTGAAACCAGGTATTTAACATTTTGCCCATCTTCATTTTTTTTTCTTTAAATAAGAAAAAAAAACATATTTAGACACCAGGGTGACACTGGGTGTCAAGATGCAGCTTTGCTAAACTGTGATATTAAATAGGATTCAAATTTCTTTACTTTCTGGAGAAATTGAACCAAGCACTCCTGGCACAGCTGAAATCTGAACAAAACATCCATCTTTTAGACTTCTAAATCTAAAAATGGCAGGAGAGAGGGTGACACACCCGCTCGAGCAAATCACAGCGGGGCTTGCTAGGGTTGTAACAAAGTCCCTATAAAATTTGAAAAGAATAGTGATACAAAAAGACCAGATATAGAGACCCAAACATGTTTATTTCACCTCTAAAATTAGACATTTTACCACTAGAGTCTTTGGGGATTGACTTGCTAATGGAACCAGCCTCAAGTGGCCATTGGAGGAACTACAGGCCTGTTAATGTGACATGACGGTGGTAAAAACAGGGGTTGCAAATCTCTGCCAAAATTAATCAAATTAACTTCTCAGTGGCGCCATCATGGTGGTTGAGAGGTGTGATGTGAACCTTTGCATGCATGCTGTTAAGTGTATGGAAGGCCAAATGCAACACGTCATTTCTAATAAAAAAATATTAGTATACAGGATGTAGCTTACAAGTGGAGTTAGATGAGAACAGGAGTTTGCTGTTTACAGCACTGAATCATGAAGGTGCCCTATATTAGAATGGAGAACATAGTTTTGATCACTAGTAATCTTATTGCAGTTTATCATTGATGTTGAGCTGATCTTGTAATTGATTAATCTGAAAATTCTACTGTTTGGTTAAAATTAAGCTAATGATGTAGCCCAAAAAGCAGCTGTGGATTAGGAGGCGGCGGTGTGTCAGTGTCTTTGGGCAATTTACTGAGCCTCCAAATTGACCTTGATGGCTCCGTGTATGTGTGTGTGTGTGTGTGTGTGTGTGTGTCTGTGTGTGTGATAGAATGTGTTTAAAGGCATAGAATAAAGCTTAGTATGTGAATGAATGAACAATGATTTGAGTGCTCATCTAGACAAGAAAAGTACTATATATACAGTATGAGTACCAGTCCAAAGATAGAAAACTCTTATAATACTTCATTTTCTTTCATGACTTTATATTCTAATGGTCCGTGTGAAAAATCTTCCCAGAATGCCCTTGGACAGAAGAGTAATGAGTATATGTCTAATGTCAGGTGTGCCCTGCTGCTTTATGATTGGTTATTTGGGGTTTTACGCTCACATTTTTATCCACAATAATATTGATGTGATGAAGATCATTATTTAGACGGGGAATGATATGGTGTCCGCCAGTGGTGATATCCTTCATATTCTGAGTGTTAGTTGAAAGGGTAGATTTGAATTGAGATCATAAAAAACAATGGCTCTAGTATGAAAATATGGAGATGTTATATGTTGATTGCGCTCTGCTAGGATGGCTTGCCTTTAATTAGAAATTCAGAAGTATTATTTAGTTTTAATTACTGCCTCACTTGTTTAAATCAAGTCCAGATTAAATGCAGTGCATTATTACTTTTATTGTTATTTAACTTGGGTTGACATTGTGTGACTATGCGTATGCGTGTCTTCTTGATTTATGTACTGTGGTATTAAAAAAGATGACATCATGCGTTGATGCTCATGAATCTCATGATGCATTGAAAACTGTTAGAAGCTTGTAGAGCTGTGCTGGCACTATAATCAGTGCACTGTATCTGTGTGTGTTTCTGAAAGAGAGAGAGCAAGAGAGAGGGGATGGTCTAATCCTGGTGTGTCTGATGGTGTAGGATTTGTGTGTGTGTGTGTGTGTGTGTGTGTGTGTGTGTGTGTGTGTGTGTGTGTGTGTGTGTGTGTGTGTGTGTGTGTGTGTGTGTGTGAGAGAGAGCGAGAGAGAGGCAGAGAGAGTGTGTTTGTCTGCCTGTCTGCAGAATACCATACCATAACTGAAAGCAATACTCACAGATGCATGTCCTTGTCTTTGTGTGTCTCCCACACAGGCTCTAGCACACAAACGCACACGCGAGGATCAAACCAGCCAAATGCCTCTATCAAACCCTCTGCAGTCCCCTATCATCCCATTCCCTGGCTTGCTGCACAGCTTAGCCAACAAGTCTGCTTGTGTTTGTGTTTGTGGGTGTTTTTCTGTCAGTTTCTTCACACATTGCTCACCCCACCTTTTCTTTCATCACCTTTCTTTTTGTTTGTTCCACTTTTCTCACCTCTCAGCACCCCCCCCCTTTTCCTCCTCCTTCTCTCCTATATTGTCTGCTTTCTTTAATAACATGGTACACACATGAAGTAGAAAGTGACCTTGCAGGCAACGTGAACGTTTGTCAAGCTATCAATCAATATACTCTGATGAAACTGAAGCATACGAGGCTATTAAAAGAAAGAAGGGCATTCTTGAGTTCTTAGCGACAGGGAAAACAGTGCAGGAAGGCAGTGATGGTGAGGCAGAGCTCAGCAGAACAACAGTTTCACTTATTTGCTTGAGTGAAGAATCATGCAGAGTGTAAAATTAGGAACTTTTGTGAATAAAAAGGTTTAGGTTTCACTCCAGTTAGCACACAAGTGAAGTGAACCTAGATGTAGTGAAAGATCTTTTTTTTGTTAGAGATGATCAATTCTCTGTGCTGTAATTGTAATTGAAATATTTTTTTGTAAAACCCACAACAAAAGTCCATGCCTCAGTTACACAGGCCTAGAGATCAAACAGCAACTCCCTGGCAACCACCGGACATTAACAAAAAATGTGCAGTCCCCAACTGGTTGCTGAGTGGTTGCTGGCAGTTGCTAGGCGAAATCAGCTACTGCAAAAACACTCCTTGTGATTATCTTGATGCATGCTCAATTATCCAGGTAAGGAAATCCCAGGAGGTTGATTTTGTTCATCTGGACATAGTGTTTGCAGTGGGAAAAACGTCTAATCACTCATCCAAGTAACTTTTTAGTTTCAGCTGGCTGCAGGTGTCCCCAAACTCATAAACAGTATTTTTGCATAATGACACAATATTCATTTTTCCCTAGCATGTGCTGGTTGTGAACCTGTCTGCATAACTGGGGCTTCCTGGGGCTGTTCAAAAGTGGTGTTTTCACCTGCCTCCCTCCACCTCTGGTTTGGTTAACAGAGCGACACTGCATTTGAATTAAGAACAAACCAAAGCTTTCTTTATACACACTAATTTCTGGCTTATTTTGCCAAGGCTCTTCAAATTTAGTCAGTTGCTTTAAACTTTGCTGCAGACTGATAGCAGCTGTGCACCCTTTCTGTAGCATCTATACCTGCACAATGCAGGGTGTTTTTAAGGGGGGCACAGCATGTATTCTACTACACATAATGGTATTTTAAATCTTTATTTAGTAATTGTTGTAAATGCAAGTTAATTGGAAGAAATTTAATTCAACTAAGATTATACTTTAGATTTAGATTAGACTTCATTTTTTGCCAATAAAAGCAGAAAATGGTCAAGTAAATCTCTGGTCTACTGGTCTGGTAGGCCAGGTCAGGTATTAGGAGGGAAACTCACTATGAGAACTTTAGTGAGTTTTCCACCTAAGACCAATATAATAAAGCTGATAAGACTCATGTTAGATGCAAATTATTTACTTATTTTAACCATAACCACACAGTTTCTACAGAAACCACAGCAAATAAATACCAAGCTCAATACTACAGAGCAAGATCTTTGAGTGTTGGTCATGCAAATGGTGCACAATTATCTCTAAATTTTTTCAAGACCTTGCAGTTCAACAAAAACACATCTTGTGATCTTTAAAAATTCAAATCTAATTTAGACAAAGATACAGATTATTTTGGGCTTCACGCTCATCACTATGCCTTCACCTCAGATTGAATATAACTACAACCCTCAATGTTAATGGAAAAGTCAAGGTTGCTCACTGTTTTATTTTGGAAAACTGCTGAGAGGAAAGTGTTGTTTTTCTTTTTTTATTTCTGTCTTTTTCCTAAAATAAAGAATTTAGTTGGATTTTAAGTATTTTTCCTTCCCAAGATGTGTTCTGTTGTAAATATCTTACACATCTGGTCAGTGGTTTTGCAGCATCCTGGCAAGCCTTGATGCAGTCTGTGTGGGTGAGTGAAAAAGAGAGGGCCTGTTAAAAAAAACTGAGCTGAAATAAAAAGGGAAGAGGGGAGATTGGGTAAATATGCAGAGCCTAACTGACAAGAGTAAGGGTAAACAAATTTGTATGCATGATAGAGAGGCTGAGATGGGAAGGCAGATGGAGAGAGAGAGAGGCAAAAAGAGGAGCAAATTCACTGACATCATTGGAGTTGGTTTGTGTCAGCATGCATGTGTTGAAAGTAGATGTGAGTGTACTGGAGCGTGCGCTGTGCAGGAGGGGAGGGCTGAGAGCAAAGTAGTGACGTATTGTAATCTGGAATACCGAGAAGCCCAGCTGTGCAGAATCTGGGCATAGCGAGGGCTTATGTTACGTCATACAAATCCACGCACACACATGCACAAAAGCACACGAATGCACACAAAGCTTGTCGTGAGTCCTGAAGGAACACAACTGTTACTTGGGAGAAAGGTCAGAGGGGTTAATGCACGTGTGTGTTTACACGGTATGTGAACAGTATTTTTTTTTTGTCCCTGCATTAATGTTCTTCACTACCTGTAAAGATTGAGGGTTTCCTTCAAGATCATCTCCTGCCCCCCGTTACACCCCACCCCCCTCCCCGTCCCCCTTCCTCCGCCCCCCCTCGCCCCCGGACCCCCGCCCC
>VOQJ01003168.1:83369-97032 GCA_015052665.1 Apistogramma diplotaenia
CGCAGTGGGCGGGATTTTACCTCAGATCAGGGGAGAGAGTCTAGTCTTTGGTGAGACTGAGGGGGAGTTAAAGCGAGAGAGGGACCTGGGGTGCTCTTCAGAGAACGGAGTAAGTATTATTTTAGTTATATTTTTCTCTGGTAGCGCGACAAATTGCCACAACACAGTGGATGCCTCCGAGTGATTTTGGACGTTGCATGTTACCCCCTAACCGGTTAAGGTCTTAATTTTTGTCTGCACTGATCAACGAGGGCCAGCCACTGGTGGGTAGCTGCCTTGGGTAGTTAGCTGGATACCAAGCTAACGTTAGCTATCTTGGAGAGATACTGACATGGGGCGGTTCGTTTTCCAACACAGGTAGCTAATCAGTCAGGATGCTGCCAGATTTCATTTGCGTCTGCCTAGTTTGCGCAATACTTCTGCGTTACTCTTGGCTAAGTTTTTAGACTTGTCAGTCTGTTGGAAGTCGCTTTTGTGTGTTTCCCCTCTTTACAGTCAACATAAGCTAACGCATGAGTGCTAGTTGGCTAACTGTGCGCTAGCCAAGAGCGCTTTTTCTCTTTTTTTAATATAACATCTCTGTTGGACTGCACATTGACGTCTCGAGTTCGTTGCTCCTCGCGGCGTCCCGCTGTTTAATAACCCCGGACCTTAATATCTTTAGAAGAAAGTTGCCTGCCTGTATTGCAGGTTACATGGTGATAAGTCATTCAGCGTGTCAAACGTCTCGTAGTTCCCGTTTTATATGCAGATAGATAACGTTAGTGGAGTGATACTACTGGAACGATATTCTCTCGTGTTGGGAGTCCACGGGCTCCGGTTGCTGAACGCGGACAACTCGGGAAGCTCAGAGGGGCGCCCGTAAAGGCACTGAAGTCCTTTCGGCTGTCTGTCACTACTGTAAGTGTTTTTAATCGTCGTTTATTGACCAGCAACCTTTTCGGGGACTGTCATTTACTGCTGTTATGTCGAATTATCTTCCCTCCCCACTCTATTTGTACCGTAACTAGTAAATTTAATCTCAGACTTAGGAGAAACCCATTTTAACCGATCTGCTTTACCACTCTTAAACGTCCTTGTGTGGTAAAACATGCAGGTTCTTTCCGAATGAGGGGGAAAACCTGTCACTTTGTGCCAGTCAAGCTGTAATGCTACTGAAAGAGCAGCGCTCATTTCAGGACTTGCACGGCAACAGAAACTCAGACAGTGAATGCAGCGTCTCTTTAAATTACTTTCCACTTACCGGTAATGTATCTCGTATTTCTTGGGGCTTCCAGGTACTGCAAGATGATTACGTACGTTAACATTACACTCTTAATCTTGATGGACGATGTAATATAGATTGGTACACTCAGACATTACCTGCAGTATCCAGGTCGATGTGGAGTGCAGCCACCGAGCACCTTTTGGTGTGTAGTTGAAGGGATCACTCCTTATCCAATTAAATAGCACCCAGCTTGCTGCAGCGCCAGCAGTGTCTTTCTGTGTTTGTACAATGACTTGTGATTCTACAGTGGATTGCAGGTATTATTGTACTTATATGGAAATACACTCAACAAAGAACTCAGTGGCACAAATTGTGCCAGTCACCTGGAGAAGTCATCTGAAGTCTAGTCTTGTTAATTAATATAACAGATAAGCAGACAGATTTTACCGTCTTAATATATTGCTGCATATTAGATGTGATGTCAGTTGCTTTGATTCGGTTTTAGTGATATATTTGTATTTTCTGGATGTTACTGCATTACAAGTCTATTTTCCAGGTTTAGCAGTGAGTAGTGTTTCTTTGTAGCTGCCGAGCTCAGCATATAGAAATTGAGTTTGTTTAATGATTCACTTAAATCATCAGTAACACAATCTGTTGCAGTCTGAGCCCTTTGAAGTCAGACTGTTGCTGTCACTCAAGAATGACGAAAATATCTTTTCTTATTTTGTGCTGTGCCATCCTTTTTCTGATGGCTGATTACAGACATTGCCCCTCTCCCTGACTAATTTGAGTCAGTGGTTGTTTGAATTATAATTATTTTTAATTATTTTTGAAAAACCTTTTATATTGCAAAGGCAAGAGCACTTGACCTTTTGTGGCTCATTAGTTTGTTTGTAGACCAGCAGCCATTCAAGACTACACCTCTACGTCCTTTTCAACTGTGCATATTTTCTTTTATTTGCCGTGCTCACGAATATCTTTGTTAACAATGCGACGTGCCTCTTGCTGTTGAGATAAGTGGTGGTTTTCAAGGACTCACAAAGCTATAGTCACTGTGAAGTAATGCTGCATATCTAGTATACTTTCTTCCAGGCAGTTGTCGCCTGCCAAGTCTGTTCCTAACTCATCATGGATGAGTTCCCCTTACAGCTGCTTGTTCACATGTTCACTTATTTCATTGTCACGCTCTGCACTGTAGACAACTGCAAGCCCAACATTAAGAAAAATTACTAACATTTGTCTTCAGTTCAGTCTGTAATTCCTCATTTAAATGTTTATAATTGCTAGTTTAAAGCATTATTTCATTGCTCTGGTCGCTGCAGGTTTTAATCTAAGGTGGCATTAAGCCTCATGTAAACCAGCATGGAAAGCTAAATATAGTGTGCTTTTGAACCATGAAGTGTCATGTATTTATGGTAACAATTTGCCAATGATGGCGTTTTACTTTTATTTCTTTTTGTGTGTGGATTATAAGGTCAAGATTATTTCAAGCAGGGGTGTTAGGTTACAGAGTCTTTTAGTCATTCATTACTACTCATTCATTTAACTCTTGTCCAGCTTGGCAGGAGAAACAAACTGCGCAGGTGTGAGTGCCAGTTACATGCTTTAGTGTTTCAGTTGCGGGAGACCAAATAGACTATAATTGAAGATTGGCAAAAGTTATTATAAACTTTGATCCTACCTATTAAAATAATTGCAAGGCACATTCTACAAAATAGCCCTGAAGACTATCAGAAGGGCTGAATATGCTACGATTCAGTCTGACAGGCATTTATGTTAGTTTTGGCATCGCTGCAATGTGGTGGGCTCCATGGCTTGACGTGGCAATGATTAAAGGGATATTTTTAAAGCAGGATAGATGATTTAACTGAATTATTATTTGTTCATTTGAACTTGACTGCCTCACTGCGTGTATAAAATAACCCAGACCCCAGTTTTTTCTCATCGTAAAGCATTGTTGGTTGTCTTGTACGTTATCACTTGTGGCATACAGTATACACATTGAATGTAGTACATTGTGAAACAAGACGAAACATTAGCTCAGTGGAGAAGGGCCAGTAATGTCATACACTGAAGCCAGTGAGAGAGCAATTACTGCCTAATCAAGTCAGAGCAATGTATTCCTGTAAAGCAATAACTCCATAAAATATCAATTTGAGTTGATTTTTTTTCTTTTGTATTTTTGATCAAAATAATTTTTAAGTGATTTTGAATTAGGAAATGTATTTTTTATCTGTTCCTCATAGCTTCAAAACTTTCTAATATATAATTTCACTGGGGCTGTCAAAGGGTACAGCAGGCACTTAGTCATACTGAATACAATTTTCACTTGCACAGATGATTGTGGAGGAAAGGCAATTTAATATTATGTCACAGAACATAAACATTTGTTAAACCATAGCATTTGGAAAGAATAAACACAAAATACATTCTCAATCTCAAGCTTTCATAAAATGTATCATGTACAAGTCAACAACTGTGCTTCCTAAAATTTAAATGATGGCAACAGCAATTTCAGACTGCAGTAGATAATGATGGGGGCAGCAGGACCCCAGGCCACCGAGCTGCTCTGTAGAATCGCTCATAACCAAGAACACAGAAAGCCTCTGATCTTCAAAGTGCCTCAATGAAAGATGCCTCATTTTGGAATATTTTCGATCCTATGGACATGAGATGCTATGCAACAGCTCAGTAAAACCATTCCTCCTGGTTTGCAGTTACGTCTTTGACAGGAGGAAATGTGTGCAACAGAGTTAAATGTTTATCTTCATATGTTGATGTATAGCATTTCTTTTGCCAGGCTTGTGAAAGATTGGCAAAAGTTAAAAGGTGTTTGTTTTTATGATAAAATTCTCTAGGTTAAAGTTGAATTTTAAATTTTTCACAAATAACTTAACAATGTGGGAAAAAAATGTCAGAATACAATTTTAACAGGGTATTTTTCCAGGACTCAAAAATACTTGAGATCGCAAGTTATCCCTACTCCTGTGTTGTTCTTGCTGCCCAGCTTTGTCCTCATTTGTGCATGTAGCAGAATAATTTTTTGACATGCATTTATATAAATGTAAATATGCACACTTTCAAGCAACCCACTGTCAGTTCTTCATGTGTCTAGATGCCACCATGCTGCAAATTTTATAACTACTCTTTCTTCTTTTGTTATGTAAGAGGGTAAAACCCTGTGCTTCACCCACATGGCCTTTGTGATGCAACTCCAAATTATTTGTTGGTAAATTTAAGATATTGCTGCTCTGCTCTTTATATTCTTACTGGAGTTTTTCCACAAAGGTTCAACAAGAAAAGTACAAACTGTTTCTTGAAAGGTTTGAAATATAAATGCTAATTTTTTGAAATTGCTTACACCAATTAAACTCTTTGGCAAAAGGTCTAATGTGATTACAGAACCCAGAGAGGCTTTTAGAAGTAAACCCAGGAAGGTGCTTTGTGATTCTGCATGGGTAAATAGTTCATCAGTTTAAAAATAATATTTCAAGTAAAGTTGCAAAAAAGAGAGATTTCATTATTATTAATGCCTAAATCCCATTAAAAGATTGTCTCATTTTGTAGAAATCTCTTAAGTGAACAGGACAGTCTGAAAACAATTGAATGGTGGTGATATTTGGGCCCTCGAGCAGCAGTGTCTTACAAACACATACAACTCAGTGGAGTTCACTACAAGGGCTCAGAAACATCGATGAAAATCTTTCAGTGGAGACAGATTTTCATTGAGTCTACAAATGTGTGATGGACTGGGGCAAAGCAGAAAACTGTCCTATGATCTAATAAATGGAAATCTTATTTTGACGATATAGACATTTTAACCCGTTAGAATAAAGAATAGAGGGGACATCTGGTTTGTTATCAGCACACAGTTTGAAAGTCAACACCTGTGATGGTACAGGAGTGCATTTGTAAACAAGATATTTATTTCATTTTACACAGTGCATCAGAATTTATTTTGTAACAGGGATGTTTCAGAAAAATTGCATGCGCTGTACTACAGGACACAAATCTTTAAAATGTACAAAGGATATATTTAACAATGTTACAACAAAAATGTAGATTTTTTTTTCTTCAAATAAAGCAATAGTACATCCTGAATTGGCTTAAACATATAATGTGATAGACAGTCACTACTTAGATGAGCTCTTATTTCTATTTGTCCAGCCTTCCTTAATTCTAGGAGGGAAAGATGATTGTTTACTTTCATTTTAAAGACCGTTATGAGTCGCGCCATACATCCAGTGAAAGGAGCAGGAGAGGAAAGGCATGTTGACAGTGACACCTCTGACTGTGCGTTCTCATGAACTGGCAGCCTGACAGCATTTGAGAGCTGTGTAGAGGTTCCAGTCAGTGGGAGGAAGTAGCACTCTCAGCTGCAAGCCACGCAGCACAAGGATGGCTGGGTGTCTCTGCTTTGTACCCTCCACATTTACATGGCCTGACCCAGTTCGGCAATGGCTAGCAGTGGGGGGAGGGGACAGTCTGGGGGAAGCTAAAAATACCACCTCTCGCATTAGGCAGCTCCATTGCAGAGGGATCCCTAGAATTGCTATCCTTGACTTGAATTGAGTTGTTGGCACATAAAGGTATTCGAATTGCCAGAGGGTTTCCTTAGCATGGAAACAAAGACATGAGTGTATGACATAGCCATCAATATTGTCCTGTCTACTTGTTTCCACTTTCCACAACCTTCTGGGTAGAGGATTCACTAGTTTTAATATCCTCGTGACATACGAGTCTGTCATTCTTGGATGAAGCCAGCATATATCCACACTGAACTGTGGCTCTGCTGCAGTAGTGTGGAAAGGGTTAACCCTAGCCTCTGTCATTCAACCATACCATGCCAGCTGTTGGCTTGGAGATCCAATCACAATGATTTTCCACTGTTGTAACATGTGACTTGCTCTGCAACCTGAAACTGACCCAGGGTAGCAAATGTTGGCACTTCCTTCATCTTGGCATTGTTGCTGCTTGTGTGGTTAGGAGGTGTGAATGTCATAGTAACATATGAAGATGGCAGAGGGGAGAAGACAGCGATTTATACTGAAAATTATAGCCCATGTGGTACCCAAAGCAAGTTAAAGTCCTGCCATTTAAGATAAGACTCTTTAGAGGCCATTAACACATTTAAAAAGCCACATTCTCTTGCAAGGTAGACAATGCTGTGCAGTGTACCCTGATATACACTTGTCTCAGGTTGTTGGGAGCTTGGAAAAAAAAAGACCAATAAAACCATGACTATCCAGACTATAGCTGTATATCCTTCCATCCATCCATCTATTTTCTTAAAAAATAAAAAAATAAATCAATAATAAATAAATCTGTTCTTGCTCTGGGTTTGTACTTCCTCAAAGGTGAAGGAATTTAAGGGTGGCAATGCAGCTTTCTAACATTTCTGTCTATCTCCATTACTGCCACATACAGGAAGGGAGTGAATTGGTTTGTTGTGTAGTTGCATTTTATTAATGGCCTGTAAAAAGAGCCATCAGTGTTTAGACGACAATGGAAACATAGACAGCCAGCAGGCGTAAGAAGCCCAGTTTCTTGACAGAAATTCCTGGGATCAACATGTATGTGTCATTTGCTTGGAATCATAGCTAATGCTGAAATACAATGTCACCTTTTTTTAAAATATTGTTTGTCAAATGCAGAAAAGCCTTGACCTTTTTAGTTGGTTGTGTTTTTGTTGTCAAACATTGGGATCCTTAAGTCAGGATTCTTAAGGATGAAATTAGTGCCTTTTAACATTATTAAAAATGTTGATCGTCATTGCCTTCTAGAGTTCCTAAAATGATTGAGAGAACAGACTCATTGCTTTCTCAATGGGCATGGTAACACGTAATGAAGACCCTAAATCTCTGGACAACACAAAACATGCTAAAGTGCATTTCCTTCTCACAATAGGGATTTCCACAATCTCTCCCACCTCAATAGCACACTCGGCCTGGCAATTATACCATGTAATAAATAATAAATTCTGTCCCGTTTTCCATGGCAGATGGCTTCAAATAGAATCTCTACATGTGACAGAATAGTTTCCAAGAATCTCAATGGAATAAGCTGCAAGCATTCATTTGTGCACTGAGGAATAATAAAGGCTACATTTTCTCTTCGGCATCCGTGTCCCAGTTTAGAGTTCAGACGTGTTCTTGAGTTTGACATTCATTTGGAGTTCCTGTTTGCTGTAAAGACAGATGAAAAGTTTCCTCTCTAAAGTGATTTGTGTTACTGTTTGAAATGTAGAGAGTGAGCAAAAAGCGAGTAAAATATCCACAGCCTTATTTCCAGACATGGCTTAATGTCCCTGTGTACCTCCACTGAGACCTTTCCTAATGAATCAGATGGCTGAGTCCAGTTTCCTTGTGCAATGCAGATTATTGTTTGGTATGGCTTTCAGCATGGTAGTGATTTCCTTTAAAAATTGAGCCTACCTTGTTAAATCTCAGCAATAAATCCAGTTTTGTTCATTCTGGTATGAAGAAGCTAATGAAGTCATGTCCTTCCTAAAACAGATACACTCCTGCTTTGCTTAAGCCCCTGTAATTTTATTAGGATGTTGCTTTCTCGTCTGAACTTCTGAGACAAATTCTTATCAACCTGGTCGACATGAATGAATCAGCCACATTGTGTTAGCTTGATTAATGTTGAATGGACAGCAGCCTCTCATTAGAATGGACTCTCCCATTTAGAGCGCCATGGAGGTCCCTCATGCCACAGATAGTCTTAATTAAATTAAATAGGCTTTTCCTGAGGTAATCAGTCGGTTGGTCCGTGTTCACTACAGTACCCCAGAAGTTTCCTGGCAGGGAAGCTGGTGGCTTTTTTTTATGATTTCGATTTTTTTTTAAGTGACAGACTTACTTTATGGCACCGGATATGGCGAGGGGACTGATGCAGGCTGCGATAAAGGGAGTGTGTAGTTTAAAAGATTTGCCTGTGAAGTGGTATTAGAAACTCAGGCTGGGCTTGAAGTCTATAGACATTTAAATTATGCCTCCTTTGCTCTAGTAGTCATATTCAAGGGTAGCAGGTTCAGGTTCAGGTTACTTTATTTATACCCGTAGGTAGATTTGGTCTGCAGTAGTGAGTCATCCATCCTTACATCCACATTTTCAATACAAACACAGACAAGAGATAAGCATAATACAAAATGCTGAAGAAATTTAAAAAATAATAGAAAATTCACACAGCATATAAGATAGGAAAGTTATGATTTCTTCATCTGAGTGATGGCTGCTCCAACAAAGCTGTTTTTAAAATGTGGTATTCTGCACTTTGGGACCAGAAACCTTTGCCCAGACTTTTAAAAGAAAAGAAAAGTAAACTCACAATGCAGAGGATGCAAGTTAAGTAAATTAAACCAGCCGACCGCTGCAAATGCCTGGTGTAAAGGGGATGCTGGGTTCCGCTGTTGCTCAGTATTCAGGATGTTAGACATTTATCTGTAAAGTAACGACACCAAGGAAAAGAATAAAACGGATAAATAAATAATAAAAGCATAATATATATCAATGTGGAAATGAGGTTTCCCAAATCGATTTTCTAAAATCAATGATCACCTTTTGTCTTTACTACATTTAATTGAAGATAGGACTTACTGTATCATTTTAAAAAAATCATTAAGGATGGGGACATGGCTGGGCTCATTATCCTGAAGCCAAGTAACAATAAGGTCATTGGCATACTTTAAAATGGTCCTATTTTGTTACCTGCTCTGAAACACATTTGTGTACAGGATAAGTAATGAGAATACGAGCATGATTGCTGTGGGGAGCCAGTCGAGGAGTGAAGACTTGATTGGAGGGGATCCCATTTTTGTCCAGACTCTTTTGACTCCTGTTAAAAAGTCAAGGATCCAACCCGGAAGATTTTAATTCAGGTCAAATTGTTCTAAAAGCCTTTTGATTTAAAAGTGAGACTGAATTGTATTGATGAAAACAGTGGTTGAGCATTAGAACATTTTCCTTTCATGTGTTGAACAAGGTTATTTTGGCATCTTGTGCTCTTCTCTGTGGCCTGTAAGCAAACTGCATGGGGTCAAGTACATGCTCAAGTTCGCCTAAAAAAACCACCAGTTTTTCAAGGATTTTCATCATTTACAGTTTTGTAATAACTGGATTTAGGAAGAGGGACTAAAACAGTAACTTTCCATACATGAGGTGTACGGTACCTGTAAAGACATTAAAAAAAAAGGTCAATAAAATACAGGACTTAGTTATTACTAAATGCAAAATTAGAAAAAACAACCACAAAAATTATCGTGTCCATGATACTTGTTTAATGAATCGAAAGACCTGTTCCACATCCCTCTGGTCAATGTTAAAGGGCTAATTATGTTCAAAAGTAGAAGGGTCTTTGCTATTTCAAGCAAGGTGTCATCATTTATTTGCACTGTCTACATGTCTGTTTCCATGAATCCGGGAATTCTTAAGTATTCTGCCTGTTGAAAAGTGCTACCTCATTTTGGTGCACTAATTTATTACAGCCACGTGTACGTGTTTGCCCTATGTTTTGCTGTCCTTTATGGGCACGTTATTTACTCTGGTCTGTTTCAGTGTTTGGGTGTGTTTTATCATGTGCTCTGTTCTGTGTAGATAACATTACTGAAGTTAAACATAACCTGATAAGTTACTCTAAGTGTAGTGGAAGCTTTCCAACAAGCGTTTCTGTCAAAAATGACGAGGGGAGAATAAGCTGACAATGCAGGTGCAAAGCAGTAAAGATAGAGTTAACACTTGGTTTAATAATGCTAATCTTTGTTGCCCCACCTCAAAGCTGGGGTCATTGTAGAGATTGTCTATGTGCAATTTGTAGCATGCAACAACGTTCATATTTGACACACTGACTTTCTGTTTTACGTTTTTCTAAAAAATAGCTGTGTTAATACAGAAATCCAAATCAGAAAAAGGGCAACAAAGCTTTTTGTTATACGATTTACTGCCAAAAGTATTCACTCACCCATCCAAATCATTGAATTCAGATGCTCCAATCACTTCCATGGCCACAGGTGTATAAAATCTAGCACCTAGGCATGCAGGCTACTTCTACAAACATTTGAGAAAGAATGGGTCTCAGGATCTCAGTGAATTCCAGCTGGGTACCGTCATAGGATGACATTTGTGCAACAAGTCTAGTCATGAAATTTATATTCCACAGTCAACCGATGGTGTAATTATAACTAACAAAGTGAATGTGATTATGAATGACAGCAACTCATCCATGAAGTGGTAGGCCACATCAAATCACAGTGGGGTCAGCATACGCTGAGGCGCATAGTGGGGAGTGGTCACTAATTTTCTGCAGAGTCAATCGCTACAGACCTCCAAACTTCTTGTGGCCTTCAGATTAGCTCAAGAATGGTGTGTAGAGAGCTCTGTGGAATGGGTTTCCATGGTCGAGCAGCTCCATCCAAACCTTACATTACCAAGCATAATGCGAAGTGCGGTGAAGCACTCCACCACAGTGGACTCTAGAGCAGTGGAGACGTGTTCTCTGGAGTGACGAATCATGCTTCTCTGTCGGGCAATCTGATGGACAAGTCTGGGTTTGGCAGTTACCAGATAAACTGTACTTGTACAAAATGTAACTACTTTACTTAAATGTAACTAATGAAAATCAGATGTTTTTTGAATTGTGGTTCAACTGAATTAATTAAAAAAATTAATTAATGAAATTGACCTGGACAGGTTAAAATAAGGCGTGTCCTGTAATTAATATCACAGGTGTCCACTAACTTGTAATCAGTCAGTTTTGCCTATTTAAAGGGTGAAAAGTAGTCATTGTGTTGTTTGGTATCATGGTGTGTACCACACTGAACAGCTAAGGAGAGAGCTTTCTCAGGAAATGAGAAATACAATTATTGGCAAGCATGTTAAAAGTAAAGGTTATTAGGCCATCTCCGAGCAGCTTGATGTTCCTGGGACTACAGTTGCACGTATTCAGAAGTTTAAGGTCCATGGGACTGTAGCCTGGACATGGCCGCAAGGGGAAAACTGATGACAAATTGAATAGATGAGTAATACGAATGGTAATCAAAAAGCCCAGAACAAATTTCAAAGAGATCAGAGTTGAACTCCAAGGTCAAGTTACATCAGTGTCAGATTGCAAAAGTGGTCTTAATGGAAGATGACCAAGGAGGACACTACAGTTGAAAGCAAATCATTAAAAGCAAGACTGGAATTTGCCTAAATGAATGTTGACAAGGTACAAAGCCTCTGGGAGAATGTCCTTTGGACAAAACTGGAGCTTTTTGGCAAATCATGTCAGCTCTGTGTTCAGACACAAAAATGAAGCATACAAAGAAAAGACTGTACCTATTGTAAAACATGGAGGAGGCTTGCTTATATTCTGGAGCTGCTTTGGTGGAGCTGGCACAGGGTGTCTTGAATCTGTGCAGATACAATAAAATCTCAATAGCATCAACAGATTCTGGAGCAAAGTGTGCTTCCCATTCTCAAAGCTTTCTCAGTCGCAGGTCATGAGTCCTCCAAGAGGATAATGTACAGGATAATGCATATTTTTGTCCACATCTGTAATGAAATGTATATACCAATATCACAATTCAAAGATTTGCCTTGATGCACTTTTCACAATCTGTACCACAGACATTCTCTTTTACTGTACGTTTCTCAGATGAGGAACAGCTTGTAGTAATAGGGAAAAACAAACATGAATGTAAACTGCAACCTGACTGTTTTGGCAGATGGAGAAAGCAGGTTGAAAATGGTCTTGTGGTTTACTGTTCTTCCCCATGAGATCTGTTAGTTGGTTGAAGTTCCGTGCCATGGTTTTAACACACATTCTCTAGCTAATCTAGAGTACTTTTACAGCACTTATTCTTTATTTTATCATTTCAAATTTTCTACCACTTTATGCCTCATATCCTTAGTTTAAATTCAACTCAGTCGAGAGGCAAGAAATGCTGATGGAAATCCTTGACTGTGGAAAAGCCGCAAGCAGTGTTGAGTCTGTAGTAGATAACCAGTGCAGAGGGGAAAAGACTGTCTTCAAATTCCCTGTGCAAGAAAAACCCTGATTGTGACATGCTAATTCTCCATAAGTGTTCATTACTAGAGATTTCTCTGAATGACAAAATTATTTTTATTGCAACTTAAGTACAGCTAATCAGAATCTCTTGGTGATTGATTGTAGGCATTTCAGCTAATTTTGTAACTTCTTGTCTCAGCAGCCCAGTGGTTTTTGTCTAAGATTTTTCATTTCCTTTTATGTCTTTTATTGTGTTCTCATGTACCTTAGCTGTATGTGCATACAGCTCCATCAAAAATACTTGCATTAATACTATATTAGTATTAAAGTGTGCCTCTAACCTGAATACATAGAACTGTGTCAACACTGAAAAGAAAACTATACTGCTAAAATGAAATTTACTAGAAAGATACTAGTTGCTCAGCATGGGCATTTTGTTAATGTGTATTTTAAACCCTCTTCATGTTAATGGCCTAATGTACGAATATTGACAAGTTTCTCTTTGTATATTTGCTCTTGTCTTTCAGCTCTGCATGCATGGTGATCTCCGGCTCTGTGGGTGATCCTCAGTCACCATGAAAGAATAGGAACTCAGCTCTCCAAGGGAAATGGCTTGTTTCATAATATCCCTACCTGGCATATGACTCCAGCTGCCTGTGAAGGGCCTGTCTGCTGTGTATGGCAACTAATACTGTGTTCGCACTCTTGAGGATTTAAGATTTCCAGGACAACACTTGTTTTTATTTTCCCCCCCTTTTTTTGTTTTTTAACCCCGTGCTGTTAAGTCAAAGCAGCAACACTTTGCAATAGACTGGGGACGCAGTGAGAAGATGGCGAACAACTCATACAGTGGGGTGAAGAACTCCATCGTGGAGGCCAACCACGATGGAGAGTTTGGCTGCTCACTCAAAGAGCTGCGTGCGTTAATGGAACTGAGAGGCGCTGAGGCAATAACCAAAATTGGGGAACATTATGGGGATATTCAAGGACTCTGCAACCGGTTAAAAACATCACCAATAGATGGTATAGTAACAGTTTTACTCAGCATAATTGTAGTTTGATTGGACCGTTTACAGGATGTTTTTCACAACAGTGTTAGTGGTGTTTTTGGAATGATAATGTGGTGGCATACATAGTTTAGGAGGTTTGTCATCCACATTATGGATGCCTTGACACGACTTCCTTGGAAGCACTCACAAACCAGACAGGTGGCCAGGCTGGCTGGCTCTGACCTGGGCCAATCCTGCTCTATTTCAAGGCCTGTGGATATGTCCCACACACCCTCCTTCTCTCCCTTTTCACCTCTCTGACTGTGTGTGTGTGTGTGTGTATTTATGTATGTGCATGCTTTGTGTGTAGGTTTCAGACAGGCCAGCTGTTTCCCTGGGCACAGTACCAGTCTGTAGGCAGGCCAGTGTCCCACATGTGGGGGACAAAACAGGAGTGTAAGGCTGGGTAGTAATTGTT
>VOQJ01003168.1:97052-112758 GCA_015052665.1 Apistogramma diplotaenia
CTTCTTTAATATTAAATTCTTAACCTGACAATTACAAGAATTTGAGAAAGAAATTCCAATTAGGCTACAGTGAAATCACGCTTTTGACAGCCCCTTTTAATTTTTTTGCTTTTCTCCTACTTCTCTCTCTGTTTCCCTTTATAGACAGTCTGCCTAATCACCAGTATGACCTTGACTGAACTCTTTATTTGTGGGGATTTTCAGTTTGATCCCAGATTAAAATGGCACCACATATTCACTGTAACAGTCCTTTGTATGCAGTCTCTCAGAGCAAGGTAAAATTCTCCTGAGCTTCAGCAAACCGAAAGGAGAGTGGCAAATACAAGTGGTAAATATACTCTTATTCTAGCCAGAGTCATTAACTCAGTATTTAATCCTTAACTTCTTTTTTTTTTACACAATGTGGTGTGTCCCATTTGCATAATGGTGCAGTCTCTTTTACTCTCTTTAGTTTTACTGAAACCAGTAGGCCATTGTCTAAACTGTAAGGAAAAATCGCTGAATAGGAATTCAGCTGCGAGTTGTCTAAACATGCATGTGGCTGTGTGATGTTGGTGGAGTTCTGTCATATTTGCAGCATGAGTGACACTGGTTGTTGTGTCAATTGTCCTCCCCCTCCGCTCAGCTGACTTGGTGTATGCTGTAAAAAACCAGACAGAGAATGTGGTTAGTCAAGGTCCCTTAGCTTAGCATTTCTCCTTATAAATCACACTTTATTGATTCTTACCGAATAGATAAGTTAGCTAAATATGAAAATGTTTAGAATATCGACTGCATTTCAACTCTTTCTTCTGTTTTGTCTCCCTTGGTGTTCAGCACATCAATAGTCTTGATTTTAAAAGGCTAAATAATTTTCAGTTTGTAAAAAAGGATGAGAATGAAAAGAAGTTATTTGTAGATTTCAAAGCCAACATTAGCTTCAACCCAGTTTGTTGAAATTGGACTTTCTCCTCATGCCATTATTTGTAACTAGACTACACTGATAAGCTCGACTAGATCCACATTTAGTTCCACTTGGTGTATAGCCATTGACTTCTGATACTTAGTTTCAATCAGCACATTTGCAAATGGCTTGGGAAATTGAGCCATCGTTTAAGTTTACAGGAGTCTTTCAATTGAAAAGGGATTTCTGATTAGTTGGGTTAGTCATTATTTGAACCTCTTAAGCCAATCCTTTGCTAATCCTTCACTTCCAAGCTCTTTTCATCCGAGGAAGTTTGAGTGAATTTCCCTGTTAGGAATGTGCAGTAATGTCTTGCTATGCTTTAGCTGGTTTGCATAATCTAAGACTGTAAAGCACATTTCATTTGCATGAGGCTAAATGTCATTTATCGTGTCAGTACTACTGCTATTTTTCACGTCTGTGCATAAGTCTTAATAGACCACCAGAGAGCTCCCCATTCAGTTAGATTTCAATTCACTGATTCAGATTGATTTTGGTAATTAACATGCCAGTGCTGAGTTTAAAAAGATGTAATTATGCTCCCTGCTTTCTCAGTTGTGACAGTGAGAACTGCCAAAAGCTTATTCAGATAGTGTATGACAAATTGTTTTTGACAAATTTAACCCTTAACCTATTTGTCACTGTGTTGTATTGTACTAAAATAAGAGGTGAAACCATTTAGGCTAGAAAGGAGAGATCTTTTTAGACAGCAATGGTTTTATCGTGTCCTAAATAATTTTCTTGCATTTTTTATGTTTTTTTTACAGCGTAAGTAGAAGGAAGGCGCTCACAATACATGTAGCTGTCTGCCCTGGTTTTGCTTGCACATTACTTCCTCTGTTTGAGTTTAGACTCGGTTTCTTTTTTTTTTCCTCCCCCTGCAACGTAGTCAGATGTCATGTCGAGCAATATGTGCTTTAAAATAAATAGTATATTTTCTGTGGCATTTGTGGGCACTTTATAAAGCCTGAAAAACTAACTTGGTTATGTCACCTTGTGGCTTAGAGGTGAAGCATTTTTAAATGGAATTTATATACTCAGGGTGTAGCATTAACCAGGCACGGAAGTGTCGAGTTGTAGTAATGGGTGGAGGTGATATCAAGTCACAGCATCAGTATTGAACAGTTGCTCAAATCACAGCAATTTTTCTCTCTAAGCCAAGTTGTTTATTTTCATTGCATGTATTGTCTGATACTTGGGTCCCAGGGTGTGGATCCAGTTGATCAAATTTATAAAAACTGACAGTTTATTTTGTATCTTTTATTTCCAGCGGTAAAGCCCCTTATTCAGTGTCAAGGTGCACACTGTTAAATCATAGGTTTTCTCTTTGTACTTCAGGAAGCCTTCATACAGTATCGTGTTTCATATCTAAATTTAAAGTGATCTGCCGAAGTGTTTTCACTCAGAGTAGTTAGAACAACTCCCAGGCTTGGTTTCGTTCAGTTCAGAGAGAAATTGCGAGGTATACCGATACACTTGTAGTCATTTCTGTCTTGAAAACTGACTCATCAGTGCAGTTGTCTTCTTGTTTTGTTTTAGTTGCTAAAGGCGGGGACAGGAGTTCTGTTTTATTGCGATCAGAGTGTTAAAGAATGGAGCTGTTTACTGTTTAGTTAGACACTGCCATTTTGTTATCTGTAGTCATCTGAGTGGCGTAACGATAGTACTTTCACCAAAGCGTAATACCACAGATTTTATCTGTTTTATGCTGAAATTGCATGATAATATCCCTAAAACCTTAATTTTTGAAAGTGTCATTGCTCAGTTAATTAAACACTGTTAGTGCAGATATTAGATGTTAGTGCTTAGGTGCAGCAACACCTCAAATCCTCACTTGTGAAAGGAACAGGAAGCTTTGGAAGAAATTGTTAAAATGATGGCTAATGGAAGCCATTACAAACAACCTTATTTTAGTGTTTTTCTAAGAAAAACAACAAAAAAAAGAGGTTGTTGCTTGTTGAAGAGCCTGATGTGTAATTTAGAGCATTTAAGTGGACTTGAGATTCGCACAAAAGAGTCTCTTTTTTGATCCTGCAATTTTACAGTATGCCTGGAATTGGTGTCACTTTGTCTTGTTGCATGTGTGTGTCATAGTGAAGTGTAGTCCTCCTGGACACACCTACTGTTGCAAGATGTACCGTAAAAGTGTTATGTAGACAGATATTTGTTTGGGTATGTCTGTTGACAGATTGTCAATGTAACGGTACCAAACATGCAAAAGACAGGCATGAAACTGAGATTAAAATCAAGGTAGAGTTTGAAGATTGGTGAAATGTGAGCATTCAATAAAGAATGCCAGAAGTAGTGCAAGCAGTGGGCCCACCACTGCTTTCAGTACTTAATATTTTTAAAGTCTTAATGAAGTAAGAAGCCATTAGCGTCATGGCTGATGTGATCTCATCGCAACATGGTGTCTAATTTGTTCTGTGTGAAGTAAATAGGTTGATTAAAACAAAGTAACTGGGGGGAAAAAGTAGTATTTAGTTTGTGTGTGTTATAGTTGAAATGTACCGCTTTTCTTTCTTACCTCCATAAGCTCAAACTCAGTACAAGCTGTTAGCCTGATAGCTGAAAGGAAGTCTTTGGTCATCAAGATCTATCTACAGGAAGTAAAACTCACAAGTTTTCCATAAATGAATCTGGAGGTCTGGTCCAGGTTCTTTATCTTCAGGTCACTCTGGTTCTCTCACCCAGTCAGCTTTCCATGGCGTGCGACAGCTGGTTGTCAGCTCAGGCTGTTTGTTGCTCTCCCTATGGCTCCTGAGGCACAAACCCGCTGCCACCTGGGGCTCTTGCACCCGCAGACATCCCACAGTGGAGGCTGGCTGGCAGGGATGAGTGACTTCTCTTGCAAGACAGGCTTAAAACGCCCCCTATTCAGGGTCTGGCTCTTGCCGTTTAATTTTTTTACATTTTTTTGTTCGTTTTTTTTTTTTTTCCAGAAAGACTGTAAATATTTGTTTGATTTCAATAGGTGTGTGATATTTAAGTTTATTAGTAGTCATGTTAAATATTTGAGATCAAAAAATCTTTATTATGCTCCATGTGTCATTTGTTGCCCACTTGCCACCACTGCATCTAATTCCTACTAGGATCTTTTTGTAGTAGTTAGAATTATAATTGGTTGTCCCCACAGGAAGACACTAACACTGACGCAGCACCTTTGAGGTGATGCAGCTATGCGAATGCCGAAAATTTATAAGTGATATGGCAAGCTGGTTAATACTGTTGAGGGTTACATACCCAACCAGAGCCGGGAAAGTCAACCAGCAACTAATCATCATGATGAATCACTTTAAATGTAGATGGGGCTTAACTTAAGCAGAGGTGATGGAAATCCCATAATCCAGTTATCCTAATTGGACTCAGATGGGCTTCACATTATATTAACGTAAATAGGTTGCTAGTTAATCTTTCAGCAGCATAAACAAGCTTTGTCACATTTTATTACATTTTTGGGGTCCTGCTGTATGTCACATATCTCACAGTGGACATTCGTCCAGAATACTCACAGTTCATTAGGTTTAGCAAATTAATCTACAGTTCTTATAGGAAACAAGCACGATTTAAAATGTTGTTTTTGGATTTGCATATTATCTCTAACACTCTTCATTTGTATTGTCAGAGCAGCAAAGCTTCCTTCCATATGGTCCAAGGCGTGCATGATTGCTCTTTTCTGCTTTTTTGTGCACGGCATTGTTGAATTAATGGTGCCGACAATAAAAATCTCGTTTAATTGTGACAAACCCAGATTAAAGGTTTACCTTGACCTCTCTTCAGTATTCAGATGGGTCAGTTTGGGACAAGCCTCCAAATTAAATGGTTAATGATTAGCTCCTTGACACGAGACCTGCACTGAGAGCTAAAATGATGCGAGAGGCCAAGGCCAACCTATTTTCTGTTTGTGAATCCAATGGAGAGATGACACCTTGATCGGCTTCTGTCACTTGTATTTATTGCTATAATACAAAGGGAAAATGTGGTGTAAAATTGAGTGGGGTATTAGCTGTCAGCGTGTTTTAATTAGAGGCATAGAGAATTAAAGGAGACGGTGAGAGACAGCCAGGGAGCAGCAACAGGCAGCTTTGCTGGATAAACCCTGTGACTTTTGTTTGTTTTTTTTATGCATTTTGCCGGTGAGTCATTCTTTTCACCTCCGTTAGAAAAGTATGTTTGTGTTAGGTTGTAATGCCAATTAACCACATAAATAGTAATAGAGGATTTTTTCTCCTAGGTTTTTATTGACCTGCGTAGAGTGAGCAATGAGTAGGAATGAGAAAGTTGAAATGGCAAGGCCGTGTTTTAATTAAGTCAGACCTAAAATCCATGAGTTTATTGGATAGAGCAGTCCACTAAGATGGTCACACTTTTAGTTACTTATTGAAGTAATTAATTCAGGAGCAAAGTTTAGTCCAACAATAGTCCTACAGTGTTCACTGATATAATAAAGCAGCAAGGATAAAACACTTTGCGTTAACTGTATATGCAGTGGTTTTATTTCACTTAAACCATTTTTTAAAAGAATTTCCAATGATATAATCAGTTAGGCACTGCACGAGGTGTTAGTCTTTGCATCGAAATAAAGTCAGTCCTGCTTATTCACCTAAATTCAGTGCATCTCTTTGGAAAAAATATATAAATAAAAACATAAACGGTACCAAAACTGAACACACAATTAGATCAACAGGGCATTGCTTCCACTTTTACATCCCTGTTAATTAAAACTTCATTTAAATAAGGTGTTCATTCACCTGCTCGAAGTAAATCTCCTTGAAGCAAAATATGTAGTTTTATCCCTCCATTCATTTTACCTGCATGAAAGATGTGAATAAAAGTCTTAGTGCTCGACAGCTGTGAGGTCCCTTTCTGTTTTCCCCTGAGACGTTTTGCATCAGTTGTAGATTTTGTCAGTTTGCTGTATATTACCTTGTGGCACAGACACAACTTTACAGCACTCTCTGCAAACAGTTTATTGTTGGTTAATATCTCTAAATCTGAATTATTTCCAGACAGCGAATGACGATGCGCTTCTAGGAGCAAGCTCTTTGCCTTCGGCTGTGCCAGATATTTGAATTTGCTTGTATATTTGCCTTTTAACGTAGTGTTATTCATCCACACCAGTTAAGGAAACTTCAGTCGGCTCAGTGCAGGGAGCAGCTGTGATTGTGGTCAGATGCTGATTTATGGAAAGCTTGATTTGCTTTGTTCTCTTGACAGAGCAAACTTTTCACTCAATCATGTTAATTGTGGGATGCTAAAATTGTGATTGAGATTATTTGAGCAGCCCCATTATATGGTATAGGGTTTTTATTTTGTTTTTAATCAAGTTTTTTCCTGCATATAGTAAACCTTTATTCATACAATGTTTTGGCTATTAAATGGCGATAAATAACATGAAAGGCACAGACTTTTGTCAAATGTAGTAACAGACTTTTATTGTTTAATAATCCATATAATATGTACATTGTCACAGTCTATTAATTATTTATTAGTAATTATTTGGTCCTTCGTGAAGTAATTGCAGTGTCATATAAATTCAAGAGCATTTCAGACTATCTGTGGTTTGAACTGTCCGTACTTGCAGTATGAGATGGAGGATTGTCTGACAAACAGAAGAACAATGTATCTTATTGTCTGTGCTCAGTTTCCAAGGCAGTGTCATGGTTTTTATTATACCTCTAGTCTACACGTGTCTGTCTCTCTGTTCCATCTTTCTCTCCATGCACTGACCCTGCTGATCCTTTTCCCTATTAAGACCCTGATATTGCCAGTGGAGCTTCCGTTTAGCCATCAGCATCTCCACTCTTTAATAGTCTCGGTCCTTTACACCCTCACCCCCATCTGCCTGTCGGTAGCAGTTTCACACAGTCACTCCTCCCCGGCCCTCAGTCCCGCTCCACCTCCTCTCCCTCCACACACACACACACACACACACACACACACACACACACACACACACACACACACACACACACACAGACTCCATCCAGTCTGCACAGTCACCCACACACAGCCAGCATGAGCAGAACTGAAAAACTGTCATGCATCATCAAATGTGCGAAGGCCCTTTTGAATATATGACTGTGCCTTGAATGTGGAGGCATTTGAATGGATTGCTGCAGAAAGCTCCCTCTCTGTGCTCATGGATGAATGGCTCTCAGGCCAACCAGACGTGTAATGTATCAGAGAGATGACTCTATAACAGGACAGTAGTGTGTGTATAGGCACCTGTGAGTCTAAAGCTGATTCAACCTCTAGTCAGTTGGTCATTGTATTGAAAACAGCAGTTTTGCAGGATTAGATTTGACCACTGTTTTCACGTTCACTGGCATGTCTGAAAGAGGTGAAAATGCTTGACGTGCCCACAGAATGTGTGTCATTGTTTGCAAGCATTGTGTCCTCCACAGTGTCCTGTCAAAAATGCTGAATCCTTTTGGAAATGATGCTTTTGGAGGCCCACTGATGAGAGCACAGCTCGCTGATTCTTACTTCAGTGAGACATGCGCTCCCCTCCCCAACCCCCTCTGTGAACTGCAGCAACTCACCCATCTGTGCTCCAATTTTGTGGCACATAATTAAGGCCTTCTTTTTTCTGATGTGAATAAATATTTGTTGTTTCATATGAAATTCCCTAACGGGTTTAAAACAAACATTTTATGAATTAACTGAATTTTTGTTTGTTTGTTTTGTGTCTTTACCTACCCAGGTTTAAGCGGGCAGCCTGCAGACATCGAGAAGCGGCAAACAGTGTTTGGGAAAAATTTGATACCGCCCAAAAAGCCCAAAACTTTCTTACAGTTAGTGTGGGAGGCGCTACAGGATGTCACGCTGATTATCCTAGAAGTGGCAGCCGTAGTTTCACTAGGCCTTTCTTTTTATAGACCTCCAGATGCCGAACGAGAAAGTAAGCAACAATTCATTACAATTATATTGTATTTATCTTGTTTTTATTGGATTGTATTACTTTTAAGGCATATTAGTTTCGTTTTTTATTATTTCTTGATTATATCTCTTGTTAAACATATTTCATGAAACATGTAATGTGTTTTACATTTTCACAGTTTGTGTTTCACTATCAGAGTGAGATGATGTTTTAAGTTTCTGTTTTGCATATTAATATTTGTCCCTGACCTTCTTCAGACTGTGGAAAAGCTGCTGGTGGTGTTGAGGATGAAAATGAGGCAGAGGCGGGCTGGATTGAGGGTGCTGCCATTCTTCTGTCAGTTATCTGTGTGGTGCTGGTGACAGCATTCAATGACTGGAGTAAAGAGAAGCAATTTAGAGGCCTCCAGAGCCGCATTGAGCAGGAACAGAAATTTACTGTTGTCCGTGGAGGACAAGTTATTCAAATTCCTGTGGCGGAAATTGTGGTTGGGGACGTTGCACAAGTAAAATATGGTAAGAGCTCAATTAAATATAAATCTTTCTTTTGATAGTTAAAAAGAGAAATCTGTTGCTTAAGAATGTTGAGGTATTGTGTAATCCAAGTTTAATTACTTATGGGCCAATGTCAAAGACAGTTACAGACATAACCACCAACCTCTGAACTGACAAACACTAAAGTGTTCCTCATGACGTTTCATGGTCAGTCAGAGGATCTTTGAGAACCTCTGATTAAAGCATAAATTTAAATTGCTTGTCCAAATTAAGGACCTGTTTGGCTTTGTGTGTTTCAGGTGACCTATTGCCTGCTGATGGAGTCTTTATCCAAGGCAATGATCTGAAGATCGACGAAAGTTCACTTACAGGGGAGTCGGACCACGTCAAGAAAACACTAGAAAAAGATCCAATGCTGTTATCAGGTAACCTGAGCTTTAAGTTTACTTTGCCAAACATGTTGACTTGCTCTTTAAGAAATTTTCTGAAATACTTCATGCACTGAGTCTTTAAATCTGTAATAACAGGTGATGATTTGATTATCCAGAAATAAGTTGTTACAACCTGCAAATAGCAGTTGAATCTCAAATCTCTGTATCCACCCTGTGTCCACAAAGCCCTTTCAACACAGTCAGATAAGCATTCCCTTCATTGCTGTAGTCATTTCTCAAGAAAAACGTGTGCAGGGAGAAACATTTCTTTTTGTTCAGTTCATCTGGCTGTCTCTTGGCGCACCTGCAAGGCAGAGGAGTCATGTGTGTTTGTGTTTTTTATGCACTGCCTCGCTGCCGCTCTTTGATTTCCCTTAACACAGGCTACATCCCTCCTCACGAATGAAAGAAAAATTAACACAGGCACCTTTTAAATGCTTTCCACTCCTCAGCTGTCAGAGCCTCATGGATTTCACTCTTTTACGGCGGCTTAGCTTGTGTTCTTTTTTTTTAATATTTGATGTTTCTGTATAAAAATCAAAGATCTTGCCGTGTCTCGAGAGGAATGGAAAGCCAGAGATGCAACACTGTTACAGCCTCTCAGAATTCCATTATTTCACACAGACTAACAATTGGCTTTTGATTAAAGGCTGTTGATTAAAGGTTTGGGGTGTATCTTCAGTAGTGACTGTGATTCTTTCTGTACTTTCAAGTGCACTTTCATTTGTATTTATTGCCTGCATTTGAAAACCTGCATTTAGTTTCTTGTGTGTAGTTCAACATGCTGCTTGAAAGCCTGCCTAAACCACCTCCTCAACAAAGGAATCTAGCTCAACATTTTCCACTGAATCAAGATGAAATGTTCAAAGCAACAAATATGGATAGACAGGGGTAAAGCTTCCACCAGTGTCTGAACAGAAGCCTGGGAGAAGTAATATGGAAGCAAAATGAAACAAAGAGCGGGTCATTTATCTAGGCTTGGTTTCTCGATGTCCTTTATGACACTCTGTTTTCCTTCTGTTCAAAGGCACCCATGTAATGGAAGGCTCAGGGAAAATGGTGGTCACTGCTGTGGGTGTCAACTCTCAAACTGGAATTATCTTCACTTTACTCGGAGGCGGGGAAGAGGATGATGATGACGAAGAGG
Organism: Apistogramma diplotaenia; assembly: GCA_015052665.1. Lineage (NCBI taxonomy): Eukaryota > Metazoa > Chordata > Actinopteri > Cichliformes > Cichlidae > Apistogramma > Apistogramma diplotaenia. Next base: position 106,951 of record VOQJ01003168.1, read on the forward strand.
AAAAGAAGAAGGAGAAGGAGGAGAAGAAGAAACAGAGAAAAAGTTAATATGCTCCTTTGGTTGTTGACCCTATAAACTCAGCATACATTCACATACATGCACACACATGCACACACACACACTTGCACATCAAGCCTCGTGTCCGCACAGATGTTTCCACCACTTTTACATTCCCTAGAAAAATTCCATCTTTTGTTGAGATTTTTAAAAAAGACGAAAAGTTTAGCTTAGAGCATGGTTCGTGTGCATACAAAGAGCCCTGATTTGACATTAGTTTAGATTAAACAAGTTGTTGTCAGAGTTACAATTGAGGACTAATTTTCTGCTCGATGGTCAACTAGTTGAACTAGCCGCTCGCCTTATGTACAGTATGATGCCAAAGTTCTTGTCATTTAAATTTGTAATTTTTAACAGTAAGAATGATAGTAATATGACTTTTTTATTAGGCCTATCAATTATATGACTAATGCTAACTCAGTGCTGCATTCTTCCACAGATAAGAAGCAGGATGGGTCTGTAGAAAATCGTAAGAAAGGTAAGTAACTTGCCCACATGCAGACTGACACTCTTAACCATGTGTAATTGCCTTACAGCTTAGTGCCTACATTTAGGTATTAGCCTTTAGCTTTATCAGAGTGGCCCTCCCCATTTAGCAGTGCTAGGGGTAGGTTACAGCTTCAATCTGTTAATAATTGGCTGCTATCATTTCATGCAAGTAATGAGGAGTTGCATATTTTTGCATGACCCCTATGTCAGCATATACTTAGTACGGGCTGTTCTTCGCCATCCATTGTGCTGTCTGGCCCTCCTGTCTATGTCTCTCTCTTCTTTTCTCATCCTTCTCTGGCACATTGCGCTTCGAGCAGCAGGTGCTACTGAATCCAGTTATAGCGATTAGTGATGAGGAGATTAAAGCCATGCAACAATTCTGGGGCCAGAACATCTGCTTTCCCACCCATCTCTCTCTGACTCTCCCTCAGGCCCCCTCAATTTGATTTCTATTGATGTCCCAGACTGAACTATTCAGAGTCAAACTCTGAGACTTGCACTGTTGCAATTTCAGACCGATAACAATGATAATGAGACTGTTTAGTGGTAATTCAGCCAGCAAGCCAAGCTTGTTCCCCTGCTGGGACACTATGATCAGTAGTGCTTGGGTCTCTGACCACAACCCTGGCGCTGGTCCCTTGTGCACAGATTCCCTCTGCCTGCCAGGAATCAGCAGTAATCCTTTAGACTGAGATTACACCGACCATGTAAGTGCAGAGCAAGCCACAGTCCACAGCAGCTGCAGTAGCCCAGTGTTCCTGCTTCCTGCTGCATACATTCGCACACAATACCCTAGTATTGTCTATACCATTGTACCATAAATAGAACCTTTATTGTCCCCATATTGGACAGGGTCTTCCCATGCTTTAAAAGAATTGTGCAAGACTTCAAAATGGAAAGAAAATGTGCCAGTTGTCCCGCAGGAACTGTGGTAGTGTCAGTGCCCAAAAAAGCTAATGATTTTATCATTGTGCGTGACACGACAGAGACCAGCCCCTGCTGGCCTGCCAGCTGCCTCTTCTCTTCCTTTTGGCATTAGAGGCTTTGTGTGTCCAAGGTTACCTAGTTAGATGTGGGTTTGGAATTCCCATTAGATCTGCAGGATACAGAAAGTGGTCCTGAGGGATATTGAGAAGAGATTTATGGGAATTTAATTGGAGGAAGAGGAGATGCCTCCAAAAGATCTCTGTCACTGACTAGTTAACCTGTTCTTTAAACCTCTTGGTGGTAGTATGGTAATTACATTTCCAAATCTTTTAGCTAATTACTGTGCACTCAGCTCACAAACATAATTACACTGACATTTCCCAAGTTCCTTGGATAAAAGGGAAGCAGCAAAGCATGCTAAAATTTTGAGAGATTTCATTTAATCAGTGGATTTGTAATGTAGTGCTCTGCAGGGATTATATTTGAAACATTCTCATCATATGGCAATTTTGGAATCTGGTTTTAAATGACTTGCTGTGACTTGTTACCTTTAACATCAGATAATCAACTATGTTATGGGCAGCAAAATCTAGCCCAGGCCTGTTGTTGAGCTTTTTTAATATTCTACACAGAGGACGTCTAGAAGCTTTTCGGATGTTTACTAATATTACAGGTGAAGTGAATATGTTTATACAACTTCTATCGACCCTATTCTCCCACAGGTGGAGATTATGAATATAATTTTTATTCCAGGTCTTGCAAATCGTAAGCAAATATTCAAATTATACAGGCTTCACATGGTGCCTGAATGTGACTGAATGCTGTGTGTTCTTTGTATGATGTGCTGATTTGTCATAACTGTTAGCCTGGTTTGATATGGGGAAAAATCATTTTCATTTCTCTCACTGTTCCTTCCGTAACTGCAGAATTTCTTTTTTAGAAATGTATTCACAGCACTCACCACCAGTAATGGTCAGTGCAGTATTGGAATTGTCAGGCCCTACTTTTAACAGCCCTGTCTCATTTTCTCTGTTGCAGCTAAAGCCCAGGATGGTGCTGCGATGGAAATGCAGCCTCTGAACAGTGACGAAGGAGCAGATGCAGAGGAGAAGAAGAAAGCCAACCTGCCAAAGAAAGAGAAGTCTGTTCTCCAGGGAAAATTGACCAAACTAGCAGTACAGATTGGAAAAGCAGGTGAGTCAGCCAAATTCACTTGTTTCTGGCATAGCTGAGTGCTGTAGATTGTAAAACATTTTATGTGCCTGTACTCTTGTACCACTGTGTTCGCTGCAACTTTATTATTCCTATACCTCCAACTGTTTATATTGTTTAATCACAGTCGCATCTGCTATAAGCAATACCCTGATAGTAATATGATTTATCATCTTTTTTTCTCCCATTTTTCTCATGCTTTGCCCTTAGGTCTGGTTATGTCAGCCATCACTGTCATCATCCTGGTGGTGCTGTTTGTAGTGGATACCTTCTGGGTCCAGAATCTATCCTGGGTTAAGCAGTGCACTCCCGTTTATATTCAGTTCTTTGTGAAATTCTTCATCATCGGTGTCACTGTTCTCGTGGTTGCTGTTCCTGAAGGCTTGCCGCTTGCTGTAACAATCTCCTTGGCGTATTCTGTTAAGGTAAAATCTCCAAGAGACCCATGCAAGAACTGACCAGCTTACACTTTAGCCTATTAAAACTAGCGGATCAAGCTATTAAGATTTTGTTAACAACATGAGGAAAGGGGATCATTGCTCTGCTTTAGGGTATTGTTTAGTTAACAGAAGGCTTTACCTTGTTAAGGAGATATTCATTTTAGTTCTAAACTCTGCACATTTTTGCTAAACAAACAAATGCTTTTAGCATAGATTATGTAGCTTCCAGTGTTTTCAGACTGCTTTTTTATCTTCTTACAGAAAATGATGAAGGATAACAATCTGGTGCGTCACTTGGACGCCTGTGAGACTATGGGAAATGCTACCGCCATCTGCTCTGACAAGACTGGTACACTCACCATGAACCGCATGACTGTTGTGCAGGCCTACATAGGCGAAAAGCACTACAAGAAGGTCCCTGAACCAGAGAACATCCCCTCCTCCACTTTAGACATCCTGATTCTGGGCATTTCAGTCAACTGCGCCTACACTACTAAGATCATGGTATGCTTGTGAAAAGCAGTGGGCCTCTAAAAACTGACTGTGTAGTAGGCTGATTGTTGGCTTGTTTGCACCTTGTGGTTTTCACACTTTGTTTTTCCTTTAGCCTCCAGAGAAAGAAGGGGGTCTGCCTCGACAGGTGGGTAACAAGACCGAATGTGCCTTGCTCGGCTTTTCTACTGACTTAAAACGCGACTACCAGGCTATCCGCAACGAGATCCCTGAAGAAAAACTCTACAAGGTCTACACCTTCAACTCAGTTCGCAAGTCTATGAGCACTGTGTTGAAGATGGCTGATGGCAGCTACCGTATGTTCAGCAAAGGAGCCTCAGAAATTCTCTTAAAAAAGTAAGGGATGTTTTCATTCATGTTCGTTGCCCATGCTTTTTTGTTTCATATTTGGGATTGTGTGGTTTAATATTATCCTGTTAGATGATTTCTTTACTGAAGAAGCATGAAATCATGTATGCTTGATCAACTAAATGAAAGGTTGTTTCATAGCACTTTATTTGGACTAATTCAGCTGGCCAGACTTTGCTGTAAATGATATGTGTAATGGCTTAAGCAGCTAAGAAGTTCAAGTGCATCCCACCCAAGCCCCTTACGTTGCGACTTAAAAACAGGCACTGAGAAAATGAGCCGGTAACAGCTCTGTAAGCCTCTTAACCAAGCAGGCTTCTTTTTAACCCACAGAGGGCTTAGTGTGACTTCTAACTGCTGGGGCTCACCATTCAAATGCTTTGTCTTCTCTTCTTCTCCTCTTACCCGTTTATCAAATCTACATGCCTTTTTTTCTTTTCTTTTTTTTACATTAATGCATCTGTACCTCTCTCCATATTTATCCATGTTTCTCATCTCCATCTCTTAATGGCTTTTTTCTTTGGTTTTTTTCCCTCCTACACACACTTTTTCTTTCTTTTTCTCTACATTTACAATCTGACATGTCATCTTTACACTATTCAGGTGCTATAAAATCTTGACTGCTAATGGTGAACCAAAGGTGTTCCGCCCACGGGACAGAGATGACTTGGTTAAGAAAGTGATCGAGCCCATGGCCTCAGAGGGCTTGAGGACAATCTGCCTTGGATACAGAGATTTTCCTGCTTCTGATGGGGAGCCTGACTGGGACAATGAAAACGATATCCTCACTGGGCTGACATGTGTCTGTGTGGTTGGCATCGAAGATCCTGTTAGACCAGAGGTTAGTGGCTACACATGGGGGGCAAATTGAATTTTTCTATTGGAAAAATGCCATGCACAAAAAAAAATGTTGCATGTGTCACATTATAAGTGCTTCTTGCTTTTTTGCTTTTTGTGTTTGTGCATATGCTAAAATCAAGAAGGAGAGTATTTATGTGCATTACATAAATTACACTAACAGGCTTTTCCATTTATTTATGGTTTTTTTCCAAATTTATAAGAGAAGAGGCTTCACATCCAGCGTGGTCTGAGTGTAGTTGTAGTTGCTACTACTGGCAGACGATGGAGTTGAAGATGCTATGTTAATCAGATCAAACATTAGAATATGGTGGTTCCAGTTAGCTGAACGTTTTATGCAAACTACTGTTTGCAGTGCTTGCACTCAATATCTGAACCAACCATATTAACAAAGTGCAGCCACATCAGATAAATGACTGGTTAATGTAAACATAAAGTTGAGCCTAGTGGTCTACATTAGTTGGGGTGGATCCAGACTTTCCAAAAGTTATGTAATTAATCCTGTTGGTGTAAATTTTTTATTTTTTTTTGGATTATTTAACATTAGCATGTTGCCAGCTTTAGTTGTCAGTTGTCAGCTTTATTCCTCCACTGGACTGTTGGGCACACAGGCTTTTTAACTAAAGAAGTAATAATGTTGCTTTAGAGGTAGTGGTTCCTCCCGGAGGACTGATGTTTGGCACCAACTTTATATTTTCCATAACTGCAAGTATGCAAGGATCTATATGTGAGACTCCATGCAGATGTCAGAGTACTCTCCAGTTTGTTGTGAGCATGGAAACCTGTGCAGGCAACAGGTACACCTCAAAGGTGCCGTCTGTACATGCAGCCTACAAGTAAAGTACAACTCTGCTTTTGTGGTGTTTGCAGCTGTTTGTGGGCATCATTAAGGAGTATAATCCTGTCCCTAAAGGATCATTGCTTGCTAGATGCTCCACTGTCACTTGTTTGCTTGGCTTTC
>VOQJ01003168.1:119308-130454 GCA_015052665.1 Apistogramma diplotaenia
TTTCTCTATTTTTTTTCTACCTAATTTTTTTCTTCCCCTAGCGGTTCCAGGAATTTTTTTTTTTTTTTTTTTGGTGCTTTCCATCTGTACTAAGCCATCACCCTCCAGAGCGGAAAGATTAAATAGTGCAGATGTGCCAAAAACTGCAGTTCTTCATATGGCCACTTGGAGGCTGGCTCAAAAACCAAGTCAATGCCCATAGATTCCCTGAACCATGCCCAACTTTAGAGGAAAAATAAACCTGTTAATTGACCAAATTCTAGCTGTTTTCCTCCATCATGGCAACTGTATATGGAGTTATGATGTTAGGCTGGTCTGAGTGATGGGTGGGTGCCAACGAGGCAGCTGATTTTTTTTATGCGTCTCCTGAGCCAATATCATTGAGTCACCAAATTCTCTGTGTTTGTGCAGTTATCAGGGCTCAAGTTTCCATCAGTGCATACAGTACATCTGTTTTGTTAATAGAAACACCCACGCATATGCAGCCACCTTCTTCTTTGCACCCAAACAATAAGTGATTAAGATTCTATTTATAAAGGAAATGAATACTTGAGCTAGGGAAATGTTACAGTGTAATACAATTGTACCTATTCAGCTAATATCCATGCACTATGGTCCATTAAATGTGTGTCTATAATGTATACATAGATATTTACACAATACACATTCTCCGTGCTGGACGTGAGAAACAAAAAAACACCCTGGTCTTCCTTGTCTTTTCCTCTTGTATGCAGAGCTGCACATATGGGACTCAACTGTTCTGAGTCACCATGCAATTAGCATTGTAGCGGGTGGATAGTGGAGTGCAACATGAAACACCGGCACCCACGCACACCACAGCAGCCACCAAATCTAACAACTTTCCTGACGGAAGCCCTGGAACAGTAGTCCTAGGCAGTTTTTCAATGCCATAATTAATATTGATATGTTTATAGTTGAGAAGATCTTAAAATTTAGTCATCATCAAAAGCTGTAACTCAGGGATGCTTAAATCCAGGCATCAAGGGCCGGTGTCCTGCAGCTTTTTGCTGCAACTCTGCTGCAACACACCTGAATCAAATGGCTGAATCACCACCTCAGTATGCAGTTAAGATCTCCACAGCCCTGCTAATTACTTAATTGTTTGACTCGGCTGTGTTGAAGTAGGGTTGCATCCAACAGCTGCAGGACACCGGCCATCGAGGCCTGGATTTGAGCATCCCTGTTCTAGAGGGTGATCTGACAGGCTTCTTGGGCTCATAAAACTGCCAGAAATTCAAATTCCACATTAATACCTGACACTTACTGGAAGTTTTCCCCATGAACTGTCATTAATCTGCGCTTTCTCAGCAATTTACAGAGCTGCTTGCTTTTCAAAGACAGACCATTATTTACATTCACTCAGGTATTGGATTGTTGATGCCAATCTTTGGTGCCCACCTATTAAATTCCTTCCGAGTCTGCAGATAGGCAAATTTACCACTTGGTGGAAATTCTAAATTAGGGCGTAATTCATTATTTGTGTGTTTGTGCTTTGGCCGTGATTAAGTCTAAAATTCAGCCATGGCTGTGTTTATCAGGTTCCAGGTATTTAAACCTGCACTGAGAGACAGAAGTCAGTGAAAGAATGTTGGCTGCTCATGATCAGACATTAAAATCGGACTAGAACTGAGATTTTTTAGAGAACATAATCTAGATGATGGTTGGAGGCAGCTACTTATTATCGGACTAATATTACAAGGTGCAGATTTCCTACTAGAAATAACTGCATACCTGCACGTTTCTCTGGGAGCCCCCCCCCTCCTTCTCACAGATTACTGGTTTTGAAGCACCTAAAACTCACCTATTCTGGCCCAGTAAAACCTACGTCCGTGGTTTCTGAGGTGTTTTCCAGGTTTGAAATAAAGTGGCACGCTTGTATCATTGCCAAATGGAGCTAAATATGTGCCTTTCCCTGTCCCTTCTCCTTCCCTCCAGATCCGAGTGGTGAAGGCATTCCGCAGCTCCATCTCCCTCTATGAGGGGCTGGAGAAGCCAGAGTCACGATCATCAATCCACAACTTCATGACCCACCCCGAATTTCGGATAGAGGACTCTGAGCCCCATATTCCCCTAATAGATGACACAGACGCAGAGGACGACGCTCCCACCAAGCGTAATTCCGCCAGTCCCCGAAATGCTACTCCCACACCGCCCTCACCCACACCTTCGCCTGCCACCACAGTTGCCCCCTCCACGCCAGTGTCTCCTTCCCCGAACCAGAACAATAACGCTGTGGAAAGCAGTAACCACCTCCTCCCCGAGGGCCCTAAATCAGGAGCTCCCTCGGCCCCAGGGAGCCCACTACACAGCCTGGAGACCTCTCTTTGATCTGACCCGGCTCCACACGTCACCACCTCTTTTCTACCCGCCACCAAGGAGCTCAACTCAGACAAAATGAATGGACACTAGGATCAAAGAGACTGAGGGTTAGATGGAGAGCGGAGTCTTGTGTGAGCTTGGCTTGGGTTGGACTTCAAGAACAGCAAACATTCAGAGGAATGTACGGCTTGGTGTGGATTCTTTGGTCTTCTTTCATTTTTGGTTCTTATTAATATCCCACTGCAACACAAGGACTCTGTCTTCACCCCTCCCTCCTTGGTAACACTTGTTTTTCTCGGTAACAAGGGGTGATTATAAACTCAGATTGAAAGTGACCTGTTTTTATTATTATATTATATTTTAATTGAGAAGGGGAGGAGCTCCTCCTAGCTTGAAGATTGTCTGTAAGAATTATGAAAGAACCTTTAGCTTCTCTTTTATCTGAATGGTGTTGTATATTTATCTCTTTGGCCCTTGCTCATTTGAAACTTATTTCTGCTCCATCGGCTGTTAATATTTTGAGTTATTTATGTTTTTGGAAAAAAAAAGCAGGTCTGTTTACAAAGTTTGTAGATACTTTTTTTTTCTGTTTGTAGGCAAAAGAGCTTCCTGACATATGATGCAGAAAACTGGGACAGATTAAGAAATGAATGAGAGGATTATTTCAGATACTGCTGTATTTTCAGGAAAGAAGGGTGTTTCTATTGAAACTTAACTATTTTTGCCTGCAAGTTTTATTTGTTATATATTTGTAGATAAATATAGAACCTTCTAGCCAAACCGATAAACACTAAGGCTTGTATAGAAACAGAGGTCCATCTAACGAGGTGTTTTCACAGGAGACGGGACGGGGGAGATAATTAAGGCCTCTTGTCCACTAACATCGCTATAAATATTTAACTTCTTCCATTTCTTCGCTAGTTTTCATGTGCACAAAACCTTCTGGAGTTCTGGATTCTCTTTTCATTCATTATGTTGTGTTCAGGAATTTCCACATGTTGAAAGGTTCAGTTTTTAAAGGGAGTTTAGAAAATATTCCGGGCCCGTATTTATCATGCCGAAAAAATGAAGGAGGAAAGAAAGTCTTACCTCAGAGTCAGATACGAGGTCCTTTCATGAAGCCTCTTCAGCGGGAAGTGGGAGTTCTTTTCGATTTGTGGAACGGTAAAATGAAAAGGTGTTCTTGTAGCAGTTCTAGGTTGCACTCAGAAGCATGGATCAATCGACGCAGGGCTTGTGGGCACGTGACGGGCTGATTCAGGCATGTTGAGGCTAAAAAACATTTTTGCCAAAAGCACTAAAATGACTTCAATCAGCTTTTTTTTGTTTCTTTTTTTATGACCGCTGCAGTTCAAACTAGCGCTGTATTATCTATTGAACCAGTGTGTCTATTTCTCAGTAAGACATTCACATAGACTAAACATCAATGTGCCTTGGCTTCAATAATAATTTAGACAATCTTTGTCCCATCATTTACCGCCTTCAGGAGACTCCTTCCGGGGGGGAAAAAATGACCTCTTCAGCTAAAAGCAGGACCAAATCACCCTCACTCTTTAACACGTGGGGACAGTTGAGACTGATTTCCTCCCTCCTGATGCTTGATAAATATGGACCCTGGTCTCTTTTTCTTTTTTCTTTTTTTTTTTTTAATTTAAATGCTGCATTTAATTTCTATTTTTGATTTTTCTCAGCCCCCCCCTGCCAATGTAGAATACTTACATTTGTTTACTCAGGCATAGATAAAGTATTTAATTTAAAAGAGAAAAAAAACCTTTTGCTTCAGACTTTGTGTATTTAGATGGCAAAAGCATCATCGTGTTTGGTCCAAAGGAAAGTGAATCATTTTTCATATTTCATTCTCTTTAAGCTTTAGGAAAAGATTAATTTTATTCCTCTGACTTCTGGTTTGTTGGCATTTTAAAAATGAAAAGCAACAACCACCCTGTCCATAAGACTCCTTTAACCATTATTAATGACAAACGTTGCTGCATTTGGTTTGTTTGTAAAACTATTTTTGACACCTGATGTACTGGAAACGCTAAATAATTCGACATTTGTGCATTTTTCAAGAATAAAGCCGAGGCATACACTGGTATCTATCTGCACAGGGTACTTATTTCGTAGCGTTCCTTGAGGGATAAAGAATTTTGATACAAATCGTAATAAAATTGTACCTTTGTATTTTTATGACAATACTGATGAAACCTTTCATCGTACCTAACCAATTTTGGATGACTTGACACCAATCATGTTCTATGGGGAGGGGGGTTTTGGCCACTAAAATGTGTTTTTTCTTTTTTCTTTTTTGTTCTGGAAGATTCATCTCAGGGTGCAAATGATGTGAAAGAGAACAGGCCTCTTTTTAGTTTGCATATTAACACTCTTAAATGTTTGGGATGGTGCTTTGCCAACCACAAACGGGATAAACTCGGGCAGCGGGCTGCAGATTTTTCCTGCAGCCGTCTGGCCGGCATCACCTGAAGGGCCGCGAACAGGGAAGTGGAAAGTGGAAATGTAAAGTCACAAATGGTTTGTTTTCCTTGTTTTACAGACGACAAAATAGCAGCTAGGATTGAAAGTGAAGAATTGAAAAGGCGAGAGGAATCCATGTGAGGAGTTTGTTCTGTAGCTTCTTCCTGTAATGGGAATGAATGTTTTTCCATCTGTTTTATGGATTATTATTTTTTTATCTTTTAACATTTGGAAATAAAAGTACTTCATGTCTGTTTTATCTTGAGCATTTTAAATGGATATCGTGATTGGATTTACATTTGAAACTTGTCGAGTAATGTGTATGGTTTTTAAAAATAAAAAATGTATTTAGCCTAACTTGCAGGGCCATGCTTGTCATTTATCATGCAGTGTTTTACCACTTTGCTGTTAAGCGTTCTCAGATGCGGACTCTGCTGTAAAACCATCATTCCTACAGAACGGCAGGAAAATAACATGCAGATGGTCTTCGTGTTTAGTGTACCTGAGACAGTTTGAGGATAGTGAGATGGTGTGATATCCTGCTGGAGGCAGGCGTCAGAAGATGGGTACACTGTGGTCAAATAGGGATGGACATGAGCAGTAACAATAATGTTCAGTTGTTACTACAGGGCACAAAGTGTGCCAAGAAGGAATCCCCAACATGATCATAAGCTTTGAACTGTTGATACAAGGTGGGATGGATCCATCCATGCTTTCCATGTTTATGCCAAATTCTGACTCATCAGATCAGGCATCTATTACCCGATTTTGGTGAAATTGCAAATTGGAGCCTCAGTTTGCACCTGGTGTGGTCTTCTGCTGCTGTAGCCCAGAGATGCTCTTCTGCATACCTTGGTTATAATTAGTGGTTATATGAGCCTTACCAGCTTGACGCATTCTGGCCGTTCTTGTCTGACTTCTGGCATCATTTCACACAGAGAACCGCCGCTCACTGGATATTTTCTTTTTCAGACTGTTCTCTGTAAACCCTGAAGGAAAATGGTTGCTGGAATTGTCAGACCAGCCCATCTGGTGCAACCCTCTTGTGTTCAAAGTCACTTAAATCACCTTTCTTCTCAAATTCTGATGCTCGGTTTGAACATCAGCTGGTCATCTTGACCATGTCTGCGTGCTTTGAGTTGCTGCTATGTGATTGGATTGATTTGATTTTTGTATTATTGAGCAGTTGAAAATGCATCTAACAGTGTGACTGGTAAGTCTATGTTGTCTTAAAGAAATTCCATCACTTTTATTGGGGACAGATTTTTGACCCCTCTCAGTTCAGATTACTGGTGTGCACATCTGAAAAGGCCTTCTGGCTTAACTGCGTGAGGGTTGTTTTGCTGCAGTTAGTTTGAATTTAAAGTTATTTCGAGTGTTTTCTACAAATAGGTACTATGTTTGTGGACAGTGGCAATGATGGGTTGTGATGAGCAGACACTTTTTTTGCAACATTTGGGGACAATAGGAATCAAGTCCTGTTTGACAGTTGGTTTCTTTATCTGGCAAATACAGAAATGAATTGTATTATGAGTCGTGGCTGCTTTGTGGGAAAATGTTTGGTGACTCTACTCCAGTAAGGCCAGCCGTGACCTTTTCTGTGCAGAGGTAAAGGACTAAGGAGTTTGTTTAACCTTGTGCACTAGGAACATTTGTTCAGTGTTTGCATATTTTTTTAACTAAATTAAGGTTTTGACCTTCGCCCTCTAAATGAAAATCACCAGGACTATGATTGTGTATGTAAAGGTAAATGCACTTCTTTTAAGAAATGTATAACAGATTGACCTCCAAAGGACTTCAAAGAAATTTGCCACTCACTCTGTGGGTGGTGTTTGTCCTCCTCCAAGCTCGGGTCCTCTACCACAGAAACTGATCTCGGCTGTTGTTCCTGAAATCTGCTGTAGTCACTCTCCCGTTTTGGGCGTCACTGCCCCAAGTGTTTCATTTACTACATGGACCACTGTTACCTTCACCTTCCACATCCTCTCCAGCTCTTCCCAGCTCTTCTCAGCTCTTGGTATTTATCGAGCGTCTCACGTTCCTCCTCTTTGATGTTAATGTCACTTTGTATTGCTACCTCAGTCACTATGGCTTTCTTCCTCTGATGTCCACCAGTACTAAGTTTGTCTGTTTGTATCTGGAAGTCCCACAGAATCTTAGCCTGGTCATTCTCAAACACCCATGGGGGTGGTTGACCTCAGGACTTCCAGGTTATACTCCTCTTTTGGCCACCTTATCATCCCAGCAGGGTATCTGACAACTGGCAGGCACTTTGCGGTTGCAGCTTTCCTAGGTCTCTTCGTGGTTCCCATTTGCTTGTAGCTATTCTCAGTGTCTGCAATGTTGCCTTGTGATAGTCACCGATCCAGTCACCTCAGTTCTGACTAACTTCCTTCTCTTTGTCACCATCCAATGACACTTTTCCAGTCCGAATGACATTCCAATGCTGTGGATCAGTGAATCGATATCTCGTTCACCCCTGGCACACAGCTTGATGTCGTCCATGTAGAGGACGTGGCTGATATTTGCTCCATTTTCAAGTCCGTGTCCATGGCCAGTCATGTTAATGATCTAGCTGAGGCTTGAAGTTGGCCTCTAGTAGTGTTCTCCACATCCCCATTGAGTTTTTGATGAAGGCTCTTAGGGTCAGTTCTAGGCATTCCAGGATCCATGGGTGAGGCATCAAGTCACAGGCTTTCTTGTAATCAAACTAGGCGGTGCACAGGTTGATCAATCTGGTCTTACAGTCTCGAGTGACTGCTCTATCTACCAGTAGCTGGTGTTTTGCTCCCCTCGTATCTCTGCCAATTCCCCAAAGTAAATATCTGCCATGCCACCCTTATCTGATTTTTACTGCGGTACAAATATAAAAAGAGCAAAGAAAACAAAATGAATATGTACATAATACAATATTATTCCCTTAAAAGTAAATGCTGCCCATAGAGTGAGCTTTCTCGACAGAGGTTTGTCCTCTTGGTGTGTGCCTTGTTTTGTTAGGTTTTTTAAAATGTATGTGGATACATTCTCTTTCTCTTGACAGTCTGCCTTTAAAGCTATAACACACTTTGTGTTCAACAAGACAGATGTTAAATATAAACATGAGATCAGAGGTCAAATGTGATATTAGTATCCTATAGCATGATATTTAGAATCTACAGTAAATGGCAGTAAATATCACACTAAGAAACAAAAAATACATTTGTGTTTGGTGGATTGCTTGATTGTGTGATTTGAAAGCCTGCTTATTTCCCCTTAAACACTGCCACATTTGTAAAGAAACTGCATTTGTGGGTTGAGCAGCAGTGTTGAGTGTCTGTTGCTCCCATAAAAAAACTTGCCCGATCAGCTTATTCTATTATTGATTATTGTTTGGTGTCATTTATTGGATTGGGTGATTGAAATCTGAAGAAACAAATATTGTCAGAATGTATGTATAATATCACACCGAATATAATACCATAAAGTGAAGTTAAGGAATAAAAATATATAAAATCAATATAAAAAGAAAGACATTATCAAATTCAAATAAAAATGATTAGAAAAATTCACATTACTGTATCAAATATCAAAATGTTTTGGAATGTTGTAAATAAGTCATAAAAGATAAAAACGCTGTCTCACATCCAAACCAGCAGATGGCAGTGTGCTTCTCTGCTGCTCTTTATGGTCAACTTATCGAAGAAGATGGCTCACTCCGTGTTGACCGACAACAACCAACCAACATGATCTATTCAATTTCTTTCCTCGCGTAAGCAGCAGCAGAGTGAGACGTCGCGTATTTGTCCTATCTTTGCAAAGCGTTGCTCCTTTCCGCTCCGCAGGAATTTCCTCCGCAGTAATGGATCCCAAACACGGGGCGAAGGTCTACTGAAGACGGGTGTAGGTGCAGCAGTGTCGGTCTCATAAAGTAAACCGTGCACAGGACCAGTCTGGTGGAAGGTTAGAGCTACAAATCTGTCATTTATAGATAACTGACAACATGAGCTGCTTTTAATGTTGCACAGCGATATGTTACTGTCTGCATTGTAGGTGGGAGGCACAGATGGCTAGATGCGGTAATGTGAATCCTGCAGGTTCCTTGTTGCTAATGACTCCCATGTCTCAGAGGCAGGAATGCGACTTCTCCCACGGCTGAGCTCAAGATGAGAGAGTGGTGGATTCATGTGGGTTTGATCTGCATCCCTCTGGTGGCCGTGTACCTGCACATCCCGCCCCCTCAGCTCTCACCTGCGCTGCAGAAGTGGCAAAGTGCTGGGAAGGTCTTCCACTTCAGAGGCTGGAAAATCTTCTACAGAGGTAACATGTTAGAAGATGGGATACTTAGAAGATGCCAGTTAGGCTGCTGGGGCGTTGAGTTCAAGTGTAAGACTGCAGTGTATTTGCATGCACATATCTTTGATCTGTGATATCTTCTGTCCTTAAACTTCTCAGACTCCCTCGGTGCTTTGGGAAGCTCAGATGTTGTCATTCTGCTCCATGGCTTCCCCACCTCCAGCTACGACTGGAGCAAGGTGCGCACCCCTCTGCACACGCTCGGTGGATTACACAAATTCAGACATGTAGGTTGTGTTTGCGACCTGCACCTATATTTTCTTCCTCCCGCTCATACAGATCTGGGATCCACTCACACAGCGATTCCATCGAGTCATCGCGCTGGACTTCCTCGGTTTTGGCTTCAGTGACAAGCCGGTGAGTACACAGGCAAACACAGGAAACATATCATTACGCAGTGACTAATTAAAACCTATATAACTCATGTTTTCCTGTACCTGTAACATCCCAGCGGCCCCATAAGTACTCCATCTTTGAGCAGGCCAGTGTGGTCGAAGCCCTGGTGGCCCACTTGGGACTGAGCAACCAGCGAGTGAACCTGGTGTCCCATGACTATGGAGACACTGTGGCCCTGGAGCTGCTCTACAGGTGAGCAGTGTTTTTATGCAGGTTGCCAAAATGGTGTTAAATAGTAAACTGCTAACTTGCATTGTTTGTTTGTTTTTTCCCTCTGTCCTTGTCCCAAACGAGGAGTGATCAAAATCGCACAAGTCACCTGACTTTGAACAGTCTGTGTCTTTCTAATGGAGGTACAGTGCACTCTGTTATCTTTGGACATAGTATAAACAGAAACTGCAGCTCATAGTTTGTGTGTGTGTGTGTGTGTGTGGGGGGGGTTGTAATATTGAAACTGAATATGTTTTTTTAAGAAAACTATTAGCTCTATCCATCCCATCTTATCTGAAGTCAGGTTGCGGCTGCACCAGGCTAAGCAGTGTTTTCTAGACATCCTTCTTCCCAGCGACACTTTGAAGTTCCTTCTGGGGGTTCCCAAGGTGTTCCCAGGACCGATAACATGCTCTGTTAGCATGTTCTGAGTCTACTCGGAAAGCCTACAAAGGCAGGTGCCCAGGAGGGAACTTAATGAGATGCCCAAACCACCTCGATGGGCTGCTTTTGACATGCAGGAGGATCCCTGCTGAGCTCCTCATCCCATCTTTAAGTCTGAGCTCAGCCACCCTGTGGAGGAAACTCAGCCTTTGGTATTCACCACCTCATTCTTTTGGGCATTTCCCATGAGCATAGGTGAGGGTTGGGACGTAAATAGACTCTGCTTTCTCTTCACCATGACTTTCTGGTATAACTCCCACATTACTGCAGGCCCGGATTCTCCCACAGTCTAATAGTGCTTTGATGCCTTGTCGGAAGGCCAATCCTTGAACCCACATGCTCTTCAGGAGCCTGGTTGTTGACATGGCCACCTCTGCAGGGAGCACCTGGGCACACCAGTCGTGATGTTCTCCATCAGTTGCTATACGTGTGCATTTCTGCCTTTTGCGTGCATTTGCTTTGCAGGGATTTCTGCAAGCGTGACCACAGGATCAGGTCAGTTCAGGGTAGAAAGTGAGTTTCAAATTTGTCTTAGCTGCATTTTTCAGTCCAAAGTGGTATCCAGGACCTAGCTTCCATTCTTGCAGATTGTTTTGCTTGACACTGTCTTGCTCTCACAAAGGGATGGTGTTTACGAGGCCAGGCGCAGGGGAAGGGACACGGTGATCACCAGTTACATAGCTCCTGATTGTGATTCCAAATGTAGCACCTTTAATAACCCTGATGTTTATAAAAAATAATAGGTGTTATTATTGTTGTGTTAATAATGCACACGATTCCAGATCTCATTCCAGCGTGAAAGTCACAAAAGCATTGCAGACACTTTTCTTTTCCAGCAGGATTATTCCCAGAAACACACCACCCACGGCTGCTGCAGACGGTGAGTCAGCTTTTTTTTTTTTTTTTCCTCATTTTGTTTTTCCTGCCCGTGTTTTTTAAATTATTTTGGGGG